>PYAF01001862.1:1449477-1461752 GCA_007407185.1 Glycine tomentella
ATCCTTATCCAAATTATTAGAGATTACTCAAAATTAGACTCCAACTCACTATTCTATGTATTAACATCGTACATAACAACTATTAAGTCACTTAACTTTTTATATATATTATAAACAAAAGTTTTTATATATAACTTGAATGCGAGGAAACCAAAAATATATAAATATTTAGTTATTTACTATTACTATATAAATAATATAACATTGTAAGATTAAACAAATAATAACGTAGACTTTAAGTATATTTTTTATTCTTATAGGATACTAGTTTTATGTTTTTATTCCTTATAATTTTATTGTGATTTTAATTTCTATAAAATTTTATTTTAAACTTTTAGTCTCCATCACTATTCACCGATGATGTGTTAATAATGTATTGGCGAATAAGAATATGGTGTTTCTTAAATAATATGGATAAAAAATAATGTATTCCGACATGAGAGAGATTTATATAAAAAGTTTGTAATTTTGTAAGAACTAAAAATGGGTATCTTCTAAATGAGAGTAATATAAATAAAAACCAACCGGCCAACACCACTTGTCGTTGCTTGTAACATTGCAAGCTCACTTTAGCAAGCATGTGTTACTAAGATCGAAATTGAGATAGAGAGTCTCTTTTATCATTTCATTGAAGTTGAGGCAAGAGGTCGTGATAACTAACCACCCCTAAAGATTCCAAACTCCAACTCAATAAATTGACAAAGTAATAACTAGTTATAAAGAAGAAAATGTGCCCATAAAAAGGGGTGTGTGTATATATATGTCTTATAGGTAGTATCTTAGATTATCAACTGCAAAGGGATTTTTGGAAAGGGGTTCACATTAAGTGGTTTTTAACTTGTAAGACTCATGCCTTTTGTCAAAGAAATTCAAGGTTTAAATGGCCAGTGACTGATTAGGTTCGCATTAGAAGGAAGGCTTATGCCTATTTCAAGGTAAAATAGTTGGGACATGGTTGGGTCTAGATTGATGTGATTGAGTTGTGTGAAGAGTTGTGCTAACTTTGAAATAATGATCAGTAAACCTAAAAATTGCGTATAAATTGGCGTGGTCGGGTGTGGGTCATATTAAAAACAAAAGTATTGTAAAATTTGTTTTTTAGTTTTTATTTCTTTTAAAGTTATATAATTGTTAAAATATTGAAGTTAAAAAATTCCTAAAAAATCATGACGGCAGAAGAAGTTCTTTCCACTGTCAATTTTTGTTAGTTAAGCGTGAGTTTAGATGAACACTAATAAAATTGATTATCAATATAATTGATTTTACGAAATTAATTTTAATTTGAATTGATTTTGAATTATATTTTGATGTTTTTATTATAAAATCAAATTAGAAATAAAGTTTTATAATAAATTTTTTAATTTAACATAATAGTTATTTAAAATTATTTTAACTCAAAATCAGTTTTAAAATCTTTTGAAATGAAACATTTGAAAATTGATATAAAATTAATTCTGATAATTTTATTTTCTCGAAAATAAAACTTCTTATACATTTTTAGGGGATGCATTATTTATCTATCTTTATTTCAATGAGTCGTTTATCGAATCAAAATCAATTATTTAAACTGAAACTAAATAAACAGTAATAAGAAGAAAAAAAAAATCCAGGAAACGTGGACAAAAGAAGAAAAAAAAATGAAGTTTGCAGTCCATGCAACTTCCCTAGTGATTAATACGAACAAAAATACTTGGCAGACGAGTGGACCTGGCTGTAAATACCAAAAATGGAGCCCCCTTTAGCAAAAAAAGAAGCTTTTTCTAAGCAGGATAAAGCCACCCAGCCGCACTCCTTCTGCAAAGTGGGAAGCCACTACTAAGTGCTGCAAACCGAAGAAACAAAAATCCAAACCCAAACCCAAACCGCTTCATGTAGATTCTGCGTTCCCAACTCGTTCTTCCGACTCAACCCTGACTCGCCCGATTCCAAACTCAAACTCGCGCTCATGGCGAATAACCCTTCCGACGCTCCCGCCGACGACTTCCTCGAACAAATTCTCGGCCTCCCGACCTTCGCTTCCGCCGACTCCGGCCTCTCCGCCGCCGATGTCGGCCTCGCCGGTGCAGCCACTCAGGCTCCGATGATGCTGCAGCTCAGCTCCGCCGACGCCAACGCTCACCTCGCCGGCGCTGCCTTCCACGCGCCGGTGTACCAGCTAGGGCTGAGCTTGGAGCAGGGCAAAGCAGGGTTCATGAAGCCCGACGATGCCTCCGCTATCGGAAAGCGCTTTCGCGACGACGTCGTTGATAATAGAGCTAAGAATGTAAGACCACCACCTTTTTTCGATTCTCCTCCTCTGTTTGGATGTGCTTTGCTTCAATTGTTTCAGGAAGAGCTATTATATGGTTAGAATTGCTTTACTCTATTTTCTATGTTCAAATTACCACCATTATGTTTACATGAAGTAAAACGAAACGTTTAAAAGGTTGATGAAAATAAAACCTAGGTAAAGTATTTAGAAAATGAGATTCTTCAACTTGAAATATAGACGGATTTGTTATGTGTGTGGTTGTTGATGCTAGTCAATTTGCTATAGACATCAATAACACGTCTCCCTGTAATTTTGCATGAACATTTCTGGGTTGTGATTTAGTGAGTTAGGTTATTTATTTATGCCTTTGTGTTGGCACTTATGGTTACTTTCTGTGATCTTTGAACCTCTTAAATCATGTCGGATATGCATGTATACTTGACTTCGAGTAATCCTTGAACAGTTGTTTTCTTGTTATGTGTGAGAGCCTTCTTATTCTTTTTTCTGCCTTTGGGAGGGAAGAGGGGGAGTTGATCAAGTAGCATTTATTCTCCTATTGCTAATTCGTAACCCTGTTGCAGGTTTTTCATGGGCAACCCATGCCTACTACTATGCCTGCTGCTCCACATCCTCCAGCAATACGTCCTAGAGTGCGGGCCAGAAGAGGACAGGCTACGGATCCACACAGCATAGCTGAACGAGTGAGTGAGCTTTAAGATATTTTTGCTTGAATACTGATTGTTTTGTTGGGGTTAAGTTTGTAGCTCATTTTGTCTTCCATGTTACTGTTTTCATTACAGTTGCGCAGAGAAAGAATAGCAGAAAGAATCAGGGCATTGCAAGAACTGGTTCCAAGTGTCAACAAGGTATGTGATTTCTCTTGCATATCCTTTTATTACTATATATGGTCTTGCCCTCTGTCTTTAGTAAAATGGAATTGTCTTTGGAGAAGTAAAGGATTTATAGCATAAATTGTTTGAAAAGATAAACGAGTATCAAGTTAACATTTACAGAATTTGTGTATTTATTATCATCCCCCTTAATTTCTAGCTTGTTGACTTGATAATAACACAGATTATGATCAATTTGTGTTTAAGTAGATTCATATCTTGTGAATAAAAATGATATCACTCCAAAATTTGTGGACCTTTTCAAGGCAAGTTTGTGGCTGATCTGTCTTCTTTCTTGGGAGATATTGTTCATTACATACTTGTTTAGTACTTCACAATCTCGACTCACTCTGTTGACTTTCATAATTGTGTCTTCCTTTTACAATACATACACTGACACGTGAAATAGAGCAGATGCCATTACTTTTGTAGCTTTATTACTTAAGTTTTACAAAATAGTTTGTTCTTTTTATGTAAAAATTGCTTGAATTCATAAATATTTGAACACTTGTGGTTTATCGAGTAGCTATTTTGTTTGTCACAAAAGGCCTAGTTAAAGTAATTAGTTTGTTGAAGCTGAAACTATTTTTGTACAGTGTGCAGAGTTTACCTGAATACAATGTGTAAAGTGTAAACTTCTTGATCCCTTTCCCTGCAATTTTGTACTCCTTTCATTTTAGGAATTTTAAAGTAGGCATTATTGTTGTGTGGGAGGATTGCTAATCCAGGATAACTTGCTTCTGATGAAAGGGTTAAAATAGCAGAATAACATCTTCATATATTCTGGATCTGACATGCATGGAAATTAAATTTTTTAAGTATGCTTGAAGTATCAAATGGATTTACTGGATTTCAAGGGCTATGTTTTGTATGATATGTGTGATAAGTGATAACTGTGTTGTTTCATTGCATGAATGCTTGGTGTTTGTGGAAAAAAAATATAACAATACTAAATTATTCAATTCTTCTAATATTATGGTGCATTTTTACTATGTTCAGACAGATAGAGCAGCCATGCTAGATGAAATTGTGGATTATGTCAAGTTCTTAAGGCTTCAAGTGAAGGTAAAATACTATCGTGCACCTTAGCGATCCTGCTTTTATTTTCCTAGTTAGGTATATAATGGCCTTTCATAGTTTTTGTGGGTAATGCGGTATTGCCTGTTATATCTGTTAACCTTTTCATTTTTATCCCCATCCCACTGAGGTCAATTAGTTAGGATTCAACTCGTGATCATGAACCCCACAAAATGGTGGTTGCCACTTGCCACTTTGGGTGAGAACCTATTGGCTGACTAATTATATTCCTGAGAACCTATCTTAATACAGTCAAATGGTGGCCTTCAGGCTGCGTAATATGTTTTAGTTACTTTTAACAATCCAATAGTTTTTTTAAGGGTTTTCCGTTGGAATACTGATTGCTGTTTGAACCGTTATAGCAATTTATCAGTATAAAAGCAAAAAGGTCTTCTCTTTGGCCAACTTTGGATTTGTAGCTGTGTGAAATTAAGACTGCAGACGACTTCCAATAACTTAATTCATCTGCCTTTCAGGTTTTGAGCATGAGTAGACTGGGTGGAGCCGGTGCAGTGGCACCACTGGTAACTGACATTCCATTATCATCAGTCGAGGTGATTATTGAGAAGAAATAGTTGTTGAAAGAATTTTATTATTTTTAATATCTTTGACTTCCAAGTGATTTAACAAATTCAGTGGTGATCAGGAAGAAGGTGGTGAAGGTGCGCGAAACCGGCCAGCTTGGGACAAGTGGTCGAACGATGGCACAGAAAGACAGGTAGCTAAGCTTATGGAAGAAAACGTTGGGGCTGCCATGCAGTTTCTTCAATCAAAGGCTCTCTGCATCATGCCCATCTCACTGGCATCGGCAATATACCAGTCACAACCACCGGACACTTCTAGCATAGTCAAGCCTGAAACTAATCCTCCTTCATAGACCTAATTCACATGTTGCACAATCTATTATTATTGGTCCCATCTCAGGCTCACCTAATACTTGCTGGGACCCACACCTAACGCGTTATTTGTCTGTTCCAAATCCCCCCCATAAAATAAGTCATTGGCAAGCATCAAGTTGCAATCAAAGTCAGATGCCATAATTCTTCCTTTTTTTTGCCTTTCTTTCAGCTTTTGTCAATACAGGGTTCGATGTCAATGCCTTGGAAAATACAAGCAAACCCCTATAACTTATCTTGCCGAATTTCTAGTAGAGTAGAGGGAGGAAGAAAATTGTCAAAAGTTCAATTGATATGCTCTTCTTTTCTTGTGTCAAACTGGTGGGGATAGTGGACCATGATGTAAGCGCATTTATAGTGGGGCGTAGTTTTTGTAGTGGGTTGTGGGACCTTCTAAAAGAAGGTTAGAGAGTGGTGTGTGTGTAATGTGTATACTTTTAATGGTAGTGAAGCTGAAATGGACAATAGTTGCTTTAACAATGCTTTGGGCGTTGCCGAGTCCTGCAAAAAATTATGGTGCTTTTTGTTTGTTTAGGGCGTGCGTGAGTTGTTTACTCAAAAGTAATTGGACGACTTTTCCCTATTCTTCTGAATCATTATTAGATTTTGATTCATCAGATGGAAATGGAAGGACAAGTGTGTGTGGGTGCTCCTTTCATGCGACGACCCAATCCTTGTCAATCAGTAAGCTCTAACCTTATTCAACTCAAGTGACAAGAAGTCTTCTCTCAATGAACTCATCTATGTACGTTAAAGAATGGTTCACTAATTTTACTACTTTGAAGAACATTTCACCTTCTTTCGAGGGAATCTAGCTTCGCGTTAAATAGCCTCATTTCCTTACGCTGTTCATGTCGCGGGATTTTTCTCTATTTCATTTTGGCAAACAAATAATCACATTTGTCGTAAGTGATCTTCATTTTAAGAATATTGTCGCATGCACTTCGCTTTCTACCTTATATATTTCACATCCTTCGAGGTGACAATATCGTAGTGAAAGAATTTGTTTATTTTAAAGTTAGATGGAATTGATTTTCATATAACTAATTTGAAACGGTTAAACGTAATTTAAATGGTTTTAATATTTTACTTAAGAACATGTACACAGAATGAGAAAGCGATTGTTTGTATAGAAAAAATAGGACTTGTGTGTATGGAAATATGACATCAACTATAATTAAAAGATAAAAATCCTTCACCAGTCCTTCAAGAAAAATCTACCAAGCGTATATGCAGATTAACATGTGTGTGTGTGTGTGTTTTAATTGAATGATACGTTTAAAATTTATAATAATCGTGTGTGTTTTTAAGTAAAAACTTAAGATTTTGATTTTTTTTTTTTTTTATATTATCGACTCTTTTAAAAGCTTAAACAAGATTTGCCTAACTATTTCAGCATAAATTTTGCAGCTTTGAATTGATAAAAATTCGTAGTAGTGCTTCGATCTGTACGGAGTAAAAATGGGAAAGAAAAAAACGTTGGACCTGTGAAGTAAAATCAGTGGCAGGTTGTGAATTTTTTCACCTGGTTACAAATGATGCGGGGCAGATATTAAAGGTATCTATGTATACCAGTACTCGTAAGGTGAAATTATTAATTTATCACCATATATTACCATATTTGCACTAATTTTGTTTAGGATAAATTGAAATTTTTATCCTTATAATTTTAAATCTGTGATTTTAATCCTCTTATTTTTAAATAAAAACACTTAATTTATTTATTTTTCAAAATAATTTATATTTTTCCTTTCATCAATTGATAGTTAATTCAATAGTTAAAGTAAGTGTTCACTTTGATGTCACATATTGATGTAGGTTATTAATATCATACTTATGTGAAAAGATTTAAATGAAATGAAGACTAAAAAATATATCTTAATAAGAATTAAAGTCATGATTATTTGTGCATGTACATAACAATAAATCACTAATACGCTTGCTTTATTTAATTAGCTATATTAATATTATTTTTTTTATATATTATTAGTCAAGAGCTGTTGATTTTTTAAATTATCATAATTTTTATAAATTTAAAAATATTTAATATATAAATATTTTTAATTTTATTTTATATTATTTATATATTTTTTTTATTTCACCAATTTATAATTGAATTTTTTAAATTATTTACATAAATTTTTAAATTTGATTTTAATATACATATTATTTTTACTCTAATTATTTACGTAAAATTATTCATACACAAGACGATAAAACACTTATTTTATTTAGTTAAATATATTAACATTATTTTTACCTATCATTAGTCAAGAATTGTTAATTTTTTAAAATTATCAAAATTTATAAATCAGAGTAAAAATTAAATGTATATTAAAATCAATTAAAAAAACAATTATGTAAATAATTTACGTACTAATTCATGAAATTTAATTATAAATTTATAAAAAATGTAAATTATTTAAAATAAAACGTATAAAATGATATAAAATAAAATTAAAAAATTATGTTACATTATTTTTAATTTATAAATTTTGATAATTTGAAAAAAAAAATTAATAACTTCTTACTAGTGATACATAAAAAATAATTCTAACATTTAAATAAACAAAATAAGTGTATTAGTGATTTATTGTCTTGTTTATATATAAAGGATAGTGAGTTTAATTTATATTAGAGACTAAATATCTTGATTTAAAAATAGAAGGATAAAAATCACAAAACTAAAATTATAGAGGGATAAAATTTATAATTTATCCTTTTTGTTTATTTCATCTTAGTTGCCTTACATATACTTAGATTTTTTCTATTTGAAAGCTTTTTTTTCTTATACTGGAAGTAGTAAGTAACTAAGAAGTATACTAAGTTTAATATTAAACTAAATGTATTATGATTTCTTAATTTTTTTTATTCCTAACATATATTCATGAATACCCAGACTACCTTTTATTGTTAACATATATTCATGATCCCTAGTACGGAGCCCTTAAAGCTATTTCCAACAAATGTAGATGAGAACTGTTTAGGACAAAGACTGTTAGAACAGAACTTGGGAAAATCCATAGCGTATAAGTTGTCACACAATAACCATTAACCTAGTGACTGTATCCCATTTCGGATACAGTGGAGGGGATTCCTATTTCTGTTCCCTTAAAATGAGTAGGAGAGTATCATACTGACCAAACATGAAACAAAGTATATAGTTCATGGTTATGCTGAATGAATCTATTAAAACATACGGAAACGAAAAAGAAACTAAAGATATATAGGAGAGTCAGAAGAAGATCATGCATTGTCGCTTAAAAGGAAAAAAAAAAAAAAAGAGAAGCTGTGAGAATTTGTGGATATTCATATCCGCTAAAGTCGACAATTCCCCCACTAGTTGCTCTCCCCTCTCCCACCATCACTGCATAATTGGTGTACATTCATTCTTTCATTTGTACTTTGTGAGCTGTTGCCTCATATAAACATAGACTCATAACAAACAATTGCACGTGTAAACCCATGTCACTATCATAATTTTAACTTTACATTTGGTTAATATCAACATATTAAAGTAAATAGCTACTAAAAAATCTAACTCAGTTTATTGAATGTAGTGGGTTTGAGTTGTTGTAAGTTTTTTAATATTTTCTTTAATTCTTACAAATAAAAAAAATCGTTACATATGATAAATTTATTCAATTTTATAATAATTATTTAAAAATCATATTATGAATAACTTCTAATTGGTAGTAAAAAGAATAATTCTAACTGAATGACAGTAATCTACCGTACATATTTATTAAACTCAATGTATTAATCTCGTACTCGCAATATCAACAAAATTTACCAAAAGCGACGGTTCATCAAGACATCAATTGATGAATAGAAAAAAAAAATGTTGTTTTGATAAAGTCGTTGCAGAGAAGGTCTTTTTGGTTTTGGCCAATAGTACAAAAAGACTCTTTCAATTAAAACATATCCCAAAAATATTAATGGACTTTTCAAATGGGTCCAACTTAGGGTGCCTTAAAGCGATCTCATGCAAATGGACCTGCGTCATAATTCTCCACAATGCAAGATTTGTAAAAGTTGCGAGAGAGGCCACGGTGTTGGAAGAACCAGTGCTAGCATCAAACATTTTCATCAAGAGCTGGATATAAGGATTTCCATAAATTACGGATTTGAGCTTAAAAATAAGTTATTCATTGTGAGCTTATATGGGTCGAATACTTGAATTATATAATTTACGAGATTAAAATGGCCATTAATATATTTTATTGCATTTAAATAATTTATGATAAGGAAAAATATTTCAATTTGATAATAACGACAATTTTTAAACTATAAAATAAAATGATATACTAACATGATTTTTCAAGACATTGAATGATAGTAACATATTCTTTCAAACATCATACTCTATTATTAATTAAAATTTATTGAGACTTATGAAAAAGAATTGAGTCCCATTAACTATTAATTGAATCTTACTCATCACAATTTTATATCTTCCAACAGTTTTCAACAAAATGGTAGAGACATAAAATATATATTTGTAATATGTGAGAGAGGATATTACTAATATTTCTCTAGTAGAATATCGTATCAACAATCTAAATGATTGACACAATTGTGTAAAACTCCATTGCAATCATAAGTGAAAGATACCCATAATGTCTCACCCAGGAAAAAAAAATTTCGTGTCAACATTTTGAGTACTCCTTGTTCAGAGCTCTTGTAAGGGTTTAGGCCCAACACACAATGTGGACTTAGTTGTTCGATTTGACCCGAACCCAAATCATCCATGCAAGTGGGAGGATCTCAAAGACATTCTAGAATGTTGAGACATTTCCTCCCTACTCCAATCATGCATCATGGACACACTATTTAGTATACCATTCTCTATATATTACTCTGCTGAGCAATGATAGTGATAGTAATTAATATTGAATTTTTTAAGGTCACGGGCGATAGTTAGGCAAACCAAAAACACAGGAAACAAATGAGAAAATGCATTGGTGACTGAATTATATATGCAACATATATACATGAGCACAGATCCATATAAAACTCATAGTGAATAGAGAGGAATGAATTTCTGGTGTTGAAACTCAGAGAGAAGAGAGATATGGCTAATTCATGACACCAAACTACCAATATGTTGATCTAGATATATAACAGAAAATGGCAGACAATTAAGAAATGCTAATCCCTCACAACATTTTTACAACAATTTTTACAGTTCGAGAGATAATAAAAAAATGGCAAAAAAGAAGTACATGTTAAAATGAATAATATAAAATTTTTTTATATAAAAAGTATCGTGAAAATTTATAATAACTATATTATTACTGCGGGCGTGTATAGATAGTTTATTGATATTGGATATGAATTCATATATCTTGTCTATGTTTTGGACTTTAATTTGGTTGAAAGAGTTATGACCTTGGCATGCACGCTTGGTGTCTGCCGACGCTAGTAGATCTCGTGCTTCACATGGAAATTTCGCACTGCCATTGGTATATGGACAGTTCCATCAAACTAGTTTGATGGGTTTGGAACACCATGACATGAGATCTTCAACAATAATTTGATGTTACACACAATACGGCCAAATTAAATTTCATATGTAATATGTAATGTCTCTGAAGAAAAGAAAGCCATCTTAATTTATATCTATTTTCGACTATAATTTTTAATTCAAAACTTCACGTGACAGGCACTGTAAGCCCAATCTTAAATAACATTTCTAAGTATGAAAGAACCAATCAATTTCCATTATATATGATGACAGAGATAATATTGATAGCAAAGGGTTTCGTTGATTCGTTCATATCCTTTTTCCTACTTTATCCCAGCATCGTCTGACCTCGACTTCCTCTTTTACCATAAAAGAAGTGTGAGATAGAATGGGCGTCGAAGACTAAACCAACTTATTTTTTTAATTGATTTAATATAATTGAAAATCAATTAAACTAGAAATTGAAAAACAAAAAAATCACATTTATATTGGAATTTGACTTATTTTTTATCTTATTATTGAAACCAAACCGAACCACACTGATAATATATTTATATTAACATAATAGTATTTTAAACTTTTACAATGATATTAGTATATGATTTTATGTGTATTTGACGTTTTGGTTATGTTATTATATTATGAGTTTATGATATTTGATATAATACATGACTAATTGATTATGAATGGTTTATTATATATATATATATATATATGTATGTAACATTAAGAACTAAAAAATAAAAATAAAAACCCATGCCCCTCCCCCATTCCCTTTAAAATACTATCTCCCCTAATTCTCTCCCTCCCCCAACCAAACAAACCGACGTTAAGAGGTATTTTTTTTGTTTGAAAGCCATTTCTATTCTATTGATATAGTTAAGGGGTATTTCTAAAGCCCCCTTGAACAATTTCCTAATAATCTTATTCAATATTTTTTGGGTAAGTATTGAATATATATTTTATTTTTTTAAAGAAATTAAGCATATTTACATTTTCACTTAATACTTTCATTATAATATACAGTTGAAAAAATTGTCCAAAATTTATATAAAAATATAACATTACCTGTAATAAAAAATGAAGTGAGAGCTTAATTATTACGGACTTAAGTATTTTTCCCTTCTACGGTAGAAACAGCTGAGTAATTCTACATTCCCCTGCCTATTCAGGTTTTGAAAATAGTTTTAGCGTTTTAGCTTGATTCCACCAAAGCTGGATAGCGCGCATAACTCAAGTAAAAGAGACATTTTTTTTAGGCTATGTTAAGAATAATATTTCAGTTCATTTTTTTGTTTTTTTATTAGTTAAAAAGCTTATTTCACCGTTCTTTTTTTAGTAGTTTTTAAAAATTTTAAAAATATTATTTGAAGTAGTGTTTTCTAAAATACTATCTTATAGTTTTTTGTTTTTTTTTTTCATTTTTATGATTGTATCCCTAATATATTTATACATTTTTATTATTCTTTTTAAATAAATTATTATTTTATTATTTATCTGTCATTTTATATTATGGAGGAAATTGTCCCCACTAAATTTTTTTATATTTATATACGTGTAATTAAAAAAATTTCCCTATAAAAAATAGGTATTAGTTCCTATAAGATGATATTTTTAAAATGTATAAAAATATAATAAATAAAAAAGAGAATAAATTGATATTAATTTTATTATTTTATCATTTTAATTTTTAG
>PYAF01001862.1:1461852-1485167 GCA_007407185.1 Glycine tomentella
ACTCCGTACTATTCTTGAACAAAAAAAGCTAAAAAGATCATTGTTCAATTTTAGAACGAATACTTTATATTATAAGAATTTTGCAAAAACAAAAGAATGAGAACTTACCACAAGAACCTGCTCACATTCTAAATATCGTTCTTACAGGATTTCTCAAATCATAATTAAAGAGTTGCGAGGATTATTCCTGAGGGTTTCTCGAAGAAATTCTTATTCAATAGTAATATTAATATTCAGTATTGTTTTATACTCCTTTTGTTCTCATTTATTTGAAGAAAAAAACTGATTTAATATTTATTAAAAAATAATTAATTTCTTTAAATTGTATGAATTCTTATTAAAGGACAAATATTTTTTAAAACTATCTTCATTGAAATTTTATATGAAGGACAAATCTCCTGATATAATATGAATCAAATTTGAGTTAAATCTATATATAATAGTAGTACTGTAACTCCTAAACAAGTATGAATAAATCCTAATATATTTTCACCACCACCAAAAAAAATCCTAATATATTTTGAGAAAAAATATAATTTAATATCTAAAACAAAATATATAAAATCTTAATTAAATTTACAAATTAAATAGTACTTATATGAAAATTTTAAGACAAAGCTAACGAACCCTTTATTCAACGCATTACAGTACTGCATTAAAAGTTATCCGTATAATAGATGAAACATTTGCTAATTAAATATGATTAGTGAAATGTTCTAAATTAGAGCATCGAAACAACACGTTAACTTTAACAGTTCAGCTCCAATGCAAAGTCAGAGCTGTATTACATCCTTGCTTAATTGTCTGTGTTAGTCGTTAATGGTAGTATCTTAAAAGAAGGTGCATTGATAGGATTTCATGGCCAATGTATGGCCTAAACACTCAATCACATTGAATGCTTTGGCATCCTGGGGAACAAGGAAACAACCAAGGTGTGGGAGTGGGGACTCTCTCTTTAGCCAACAAAATTTTATTTTATTTTGGGTCTTCAATTCATTCCCTACCTCCTTTAACATCAAAAAGGCTCCGATCCTATCACCCACGTGTGGCTCAAGACCCACTTTACATCACCATCAAAATTAAATACATCGCTCGTGTGTGCCTTCATATAACGCCACATCGCCAAGCTAGCTGCCACTACTATGCTTCCAAATTAAACATTACATTACATTACTTTAATCACCGTCTTTTCCAATTTCCAACCCTTTATTATGTATAAAGTTCCTAACCATATTGTATGTCATTTGGCTATTACGTGCCTAGATATTTTTCTCTTCGATCCCACCGGTTAAGAAAAAATAGGGTAGTAAACAAAACAAAACAAAATTTTCTAAATTTGGTTTAGATAGAGTTAAATCCCTCACGATAGAACGTACTTTTAATTAAATCAAAAGGAAACTTGTGACGAAACGCTTCTTGCCAATGAAGTCATTTAATTTCTAGTGTTAACTTTTACCAACATATAGTGGATGACAGACATTGCTAGTGAAAGATGACAAACAATGAAACCAACACATATAATATATTCTACTTAGCTTGATGGGAGAAGTAGATATAGATGCCTCTGAAGAGAAGTGAGTTTGGTCAAGAAAAGGATACCCCTTTGGATTATTATAAAAAATGGTTTCGCATGTAACGTGAATCTTTTGTGTATCCCCGTTGGCCAATTCTTCTCCTTTTTGATAACATACCTAACATCTATCATATACTCCTATGTGAGTTGGTTTTGGAGACGTTCGATTGTGCTTTTGTTGCGTGTGGTCCAAACAATAACTGGCTTGTGTACGTGCAGTGTTTTTGGTGAAGCTGCACAAATTAATGTGAAGATCAAGGGGAAATGATGAAGAACCCGAATATAATCCTCACTGTTGGTGGGTGCTATCATTGAACTAGTAAAGCCCCCATTGGCCATCTATGAAGATTTTTCATGCATTTGCATTGCTTGGAATGTAGCAGTCTTTTATTTAAATGTTGCGCAGGTGTACTATATACTAGTACATGTTTATAAGTTCATAAAGTAACATATTAATCATATGTATTATGAAGGTCAGTCAGTACAAAAAGAAAAAAACTTTTGTGAAGTTTATAAATAGTTTATATATAGTTATGAAGGTGAATGGCCGATTAAATGATCAATAATCAAATGAGAAAAATTTAACGTCCTTTTACTATTATATTTTGTGAAGTTTATAAATAGTTTATTTACTTGATGTGTACGTATTAAGGATCTCATCCTAGCTAGATGTGTGTCTTGAGCAAAAATCACATCAAAATAGGTTAAAAAACGCAAAATCTATAAAATATATATTTACTGTGTTTGATACTTGGATCATGTTTGACGCAAAGAAATTCTAAACTTGCACTTAATCGGCATACATTGACAATATACTGCATCATACTGTTTAATTACTAGTAATAAATTTTATTGTTCTTCCTTTATTTTCTTCCAAAATTTTACTTGTTTTTATTTCGAACTATTGTTTTAGCTTGAATAATGCGTTTGATATCTATTGGGCTTGTATATCAAAATATTTAATTTTTCACGAGTCCTTTAGGAACAGCTTTTAAGATACTAGTAGTTTCATCATCATCAAAGTACTCTTGAAACATCTTTGATAATTAATTTGAGGATAACAAGTTCGTTAGTGTAGTCAACTACTAAACTTACACCTCTCTCTCTCTCTCTCTAGAATTGCACAAATTAAAACCAAAATGGATATTTGCTTATACGTTTAGATCAATTAACAATTAAACATATTAGATTTTTTGATCAGGATTAGTTACCAGCATTACAGCATATATATCAAATAAAGATGCATTCTTCAGAATTGTCCTATTCCACAGGAATTTTAACGAATAATGTTATAATTATAATATTGTAAAAAGAATAGTAAGAGATAGGAAAGATGAGGAAGGAGGAATTGAGCATAGCACATGCAAATCCCACATGTCACATACCCACTGGGCAACATCCACATGGTCATGCCCATCCAATCAAGGACACCTACTTGGGCCCCACACCCCTCTGTCACATGGATTTGTTTCTATACAGATCCAACGCTCCCAGATCCACTCCCAAAAGCTCAGTCAATCTGAACCGTCAGTTTGTGGTGCACGCTTGTCACCATCAATGGCTGTGTTTGTTTCCTCAATGCTCCCTCCCACTCGAACAATCTGCTTTCCGTGTCCTTCATGTGACAGACGTGTGGAGTGGGCCCCACTCCCCCCGGCCCTCGAAACGATGCCTTGTCACGGTGTGATTGGCGGGTGAGGAAGCGCGTGTGACAGACAAGCCAGCGGTCGGTTAGTTTATCCTTCCCCTCGGTGTGCGGAAGCAATTCATGCACCACCACAATAAGTGAGCTACATTTATCGTCCCCTCCTATAAAATTGACGAGCTACCACATCTTTTTTCCATTCTTCAATCAATCAATCTCTTTACCTAAACCTCTAACTATATATATACACATATTTCTCTCCTTCTTAGAAATCAGAATTGAGCAAGCGTTTGGATTTGGAATTTGAAGGTTAATTATTATCATCATTTATAGATATTATTATTATTATTATTATTATTATAAGAAGTTCATCAGAAATATTCAATGGGGAGCTTTGAAACTGAACTGATGAATCTTAAGGCCACAGAGTTGAGGTTGGGATTACCCGGCTGTGATGAAACTCATGAGAAAAGTCCATCCAGTAGTGGATTTGTTGTTAGAAGCAACAAGAGATCTTCACCAGAACCCAGTGTGGAAGAGTCCAGGTGCAACTCTAATGGTTCTTCAGATTCTACCACCACAAGTGATCATGATCAAGACAGTGTCCAACCCGCAAAGTAAGCAAATATACTTTTTTTTTAGATATTTACAAAAGGATATAATTAATATGAGAGTCTTATGAACTAGTGTCCTTAGAATATTAATTAAAAAATTAAAAATAACAAATATTTATCTTAATATAATGAATGAAAACTGAAAAGTAATAATGATGCTAATGAATGAATGAATGGATGGCAGGGTACAAGTAGTGGGGTGGCCACCAATTAGATCTTTTAGGAAGAACAGTCTGCAACAACAGAAGAAGGTGGAGCAGCTGCAGGGTGATGGAGGTGGAATGTACGTGAAAGTGAGTATGCCTGGTGCACCTTACTTGAGGAAGATAGATCTCAAGGTTTACAATAGCTACCCAGAACTCCTCACAGCCTTGCAAAGTTTGTTCAAGTGCACATTTGGTAAGAATCACCAACAAATTAACAACAATCTTTTTTTGTTCTTTAACATTTTCTTTTCGTGTTTTTATAATTCTTACTTAAGGAAAACGAATGATGATTTATGGTTAATTTTGATATCCAGGTGAATATTCAGAGAGGGAAGGTTACAATGGATCTGACTACGCTCCTATTTATGAAGACAAGGATGGTGACTGGATGCTTGTTGGAGATGTTCCATGGAAGTAAGTTTTTTGGTCTATTTCTCTCCTTTTATATATAATTGAATACTGTAGTTTTTATCATATGCTCTCTGTATTATATATTTTTTTGTTGTATATTCTCCCTCTCAGAGCTGTTTTTGCTTATTAATTGCAGCATGTTTGTATCCTCCTGCAAGAGGCTGAAGATAATCAAAGGATCAGAAGCAAAGGGTTTGGGCTGTTTGTGACCAGCAAAACTTACAAAAGCAAGATAGTTATGAGGTCTTCAGAGACAAGTGCCCTTTGTGTTGTGCAAGCAAGTACATGGTGTTTTATGAGAACATTATATGTAGTTTATTATAGGAAAATAGATGGAAATATATATATATATATATATATATATATATATTATGTATACATTATTTTTGCTTTATTAATTTCAACAGAGGCGGCTTTGAGGTCTGCTTTCTAAATTATATGTAATACTCCTCTCAAAAAGAAAGAGAAAGAAAATATAAGAAAAGCTAATGCTATTTCAATTGTACAAATCGAGAATATAATTATAAATAATAATAATAATTATAATGATGATGATGATGTCATTTTGTCCTTGCTAGATCTGATCGAGAATATAATAATAATAATAAAGCTATGTCTTTCCGTTTGATTTTATGTTGTAACATAAGGCAAATTTTATTTGTTCATGATTCGAAAATTTGATGTTAACTACTCGATTTTGGAATAATCAAGGATGATACGATGAAATATATATGATACGAAAAAAGGAAAAAGGTACTTTTTAACAGGCGCGCGTCATATCTCCCATAAGAATATTGAGAATTCCACCACTATTGTGAGTGGATGAGCACTAACATGCAGAGATATATCAAGTCAAACGATGATAATTCTTTGTCCCAATATATTTATTAGTTAACGGCATACTTTTTGATTTATAGATAAGCTTTGTTAACGGCATACGTACTAACTTTCGAAAGCTAGAAAGTAGAACCAACTAAATAATTTAAATCAAAGACAGTCAAATTTTCAAGATCTTAAACTTCTGCAACGTACAATTACAGATTTTCTTTACAGAACCATAGTTTCAGAAACTTAGTTCCTACATGTTTTGATGAGTTTTTATGAATAGAAAAGGGAGATGTTCTATTGTGTAACATGTATACATATACTTGGATCTGTTACACAACTGATTAATGATTATCAATCAATACATACGATGATATACTTCACACACAAAAATATATACGGTGGTAAAATATATTCTGGTTAGACTAGGTGAATCCCACATTTTATTTCTATCTATCTCTAATTTATTTTTACTATATGTTATTATTTATTATTTGTCTCTCTTTATTGGTTTCTTTCTCCATGTAGTGACACCCAATAGAGGTCAGCAAAGCATTTTCCTGGGCTTAATGCCTACCAAGTTTCTTCTCCAGCAATAATACAGATAAGTTTTACAAATATCATGTATGAAATGACATTATTAGGTGGCTCATCATGATTCTCATTAATCTCCCCATGCATGCATTAGTTAAACTTTTATTATTTTTCTCATAAATTAAAGAAAATTGAGAGTATTTCATATAAAAATTTGATCGGAACTATTGACATATTATAGTACTTAACTAACTAATGCTGATGAAAATTAATAAAAAGAAAAAAAATGACTAACTAGTATTTTTTTATGTGTATGTAAATGCATATATAGTTATTCTGAAGCCATTGAATTTGGATGAGAATTGAGATGATTGACCTTTCCTAGTTATGTAAAGTAGTCTTACAAACACGTAACCTCACTGCTCAAATAAATACAGTATATATAAGAGCCTGTCGGTCGGGTAAACTTTACAAATATCCCTTTGGATTCATTAGATTTTTGCACTCGTGATTGTCTACTACTGCAGAGTAGGTAAGTCACCTCTGACACAATTGTTGAACTCGCATTAAGGTGACCATTGAGATTCAAATGGCACAATACTGTACAAGACTCCAAACAAACATTGTTTAAATGACATTTTTCTTCCTAAAATGAACTATATAAACTATAGTATAGAGTAAGTTAATTTTAGATATCAATTGTTTGTTTGTAAAAAAAAATTCAACACAGTAATAGAAATATAGAATCTACTATTTTTTTCTCTTTCTTTTATTTCTTTACCATTGAACCACCAACTTATATTTCTATAGTGTGTCCAAATAAGTGAAATTATATATATATATATATATATATATATATATACTTATGGATCCAATTTTTTTTTAGTGGGGACAATAAGTAGTTTATAATATTTATACAAAAGAAAAATATTGTAAGTTTTTATAAAATATACAATGTTATGAAAAAAGAATAATCTAAAATACTTAAACTTTTACAAATTACAATTGTCATTTATGTATTTCATTAAAAATGCTCTCCGATGATTTGATTGTTAATATTATAAAAAATATCTTTATATATGTAATCAAATAATCGTTCAACCATTCATCTTCTCTCATGTGATTGTGCATTTTTATTCTTCACAAAACTAACTATAGAGAAATATTTTAAATGAATCTTTTTTAATCCATTTCTTGCTCTATTTGGGGGATTGGGATGAAATCACTCAAATGAAAGCATGTATTGTAAGTTAGTAAATGAATTGTTATGCTTTATTGAAATTAATTAGCGGAGTTGGAGTATTAAAAATTAGGTTATTATTTTGGCTCTCTAATTTTTTAAGTTCAATTTAGTTCTTTTATTTTTAAAAGGTTGAATTTGATTCCTTAATTTATATATATTAGATTCAATTTAGTCTCTTTATTTTTAAAATTTCTAATTAGGTTTTTATTTTTAAAATGGATTCAATTTGGTGTCATTTTTTTTTTTGAAAATATTCGGAGATGATGATAGAAAAATGAGATTAAATTGAAGTTATTTTAAAACATAAAGAATCTAATTGAACCTTTTAAACTAATTAAAGGGACCACATTGAATCTAAAAAATAAATTAGAGGACCAAAATAGTAATTAAATCTAAAAATTAAAATGATAAAATAATAAAATTAATATCAATTTATTCTCTTTTTTTATTTATTATATTTTTATACATTGTGAAAATATCATCTTATATGAACTAATACCTATTTTTTATAGGGACAATTTTTTTATCACACATATATAAATAAAATAAATGAATTTAGTGGGGGCAATTTCTCCCATAATATAAAATGACAGATAAATAATAAAATCATAATTTATTTAAAAAGAATAATAAAATATGTATAAATATATTAGGGATACAATTAAGGGTGACAATTCGTGTTTATGGGTCAGGTTCGGGTCGACCTGTGTCTGACACGAACACAAATAGACTCAACCCGAACACGACACGATTAACAATTCGTGTTATAAAACTCAACCCAAACACGACCCGTTGATTACACGGGTTGACATGATATAACTTGCATTTGAGCACAACTTGTTTTTACACGACACGATCCGACCCAACCTAAACCAACCTGATACGAGTAAAAACAAAATGATGTTGATTCAAATCATATTTAATCTGTTTAATTCAAATCAAAATAAGTTACATTTAACTTCATCAATCCAATATTAAAACATAATTAAATGCAATATACAACAAATGTATCATTCTTAGAGTAACTTCTTCCACCAAAATACACATTAAGATCACAAATTCACAATTACGTTACTGATTGAAATATAAAAGTCATAAAAATAAATGAAAATAATAATTATGGGTCACTGGGTTAACGGATTAATTTGTACCCGACATGATTTTTTTTTGTGTTAAATTTTTATAAGATAGTATTTTAAAAAATAGTATTCTAAGTAACATTTCACGTTAGAAATTACTAAAAAAAATTATTTATAAAATGCTGAAATAAGCTTTTAACTAATAAAAAAAAATGAACTGGAATATTATTCTCAACATAGCCTAAATATGCCTCTTTTACTTGAGTTATGCGCGCTATCCAGCTTTGGTGGAATCAAGCTAAAACGCTAAAACTATTTTCAAAACCTGAATAGGCAGGGGAATGTAGAATTACTCAGCTGGTTCTACCGTAGAAGGGAAAAATACTTAAGTCCGTAATAATTAAGCTATCACTTCACAGGTAATGTTATATTTTTATATAAATTTTGGACAATTTTTTCAACTATATATTATAATGAAAATATTAAGTGAAAATGTAAATATGTTTAATTTCTTAAAAAAATTAAATATATATTCAATACTTACCCAAAAAATATTGAATAAGATTAGTAGGAAATTGTTCAAGGGGCCGGGGCTTTAGAAATACCCCTTAACTATATCAATAGAATAAAAATGGCTTTCAAACAAACAAAAATACCCCTTAACGTCGGTTTGTTTGGTTGGGGGAGTGAGAGAATTAGGGGAGATAGTAATAATTTTAAAGGGAATGGGGGAGGGGCATGCGTTTTTATTTTGATTTTTTAGTTGTTCTTATATATATATATATATATATATATATAAAATAAATCATTCATAATCAAATAGTCATGTATGTATTGTATCAAATATCATAAACTCATAATATAATAACATAACCAAAACGTCAAATACACATAAAATCACATACTAATATCATTGTAAAAGTTTAAAATACTGTTATGCTAATATAAATATATTATCAGTGTGGTTCGGTTTGGTTTCAATAATAAGATCAAAAAATAAGTCAACTTGCAATATAAATGTGATTTTTTTGTTTTTTAATTTCTAGTTTAATTGATTTTCAATTCAATTAAAAAATAATAATTTGGTTTAGTCTTCAACGCCCATTCTATCTCAAACTTCTTCTATGGTAAAAGAGGAAGTCGAGGTCAGACGATGCTGGGATAAAGTAGGAAAAAGGATATGAACGAATCAACGAAACCCTTTGCTAACAATATTATCTCTGTGATCATGTATAATGGAAATTGATTGGTTCTTTCATATTTAGAAATGTTATTTAAGATTAAGCTTACAGTGCCTGTCACGTGAAGTTTTGAATTAAAAATTATAGTCGAAAATAGATATAAATTAAGATGACTTTCTTTTCTTCAGAGACATTACATATTACATATGAAGTTTAATTTGGCCGTATTGTGTGTAACATCAAATTATTGTTGAAGATCTCATGTCATGGTGTTCCAAACCTACCAAACCAGTTTGATGGGACTCTCCATATACCAATGGCAGTGCGAAATTTCCATGTGAAGTACGAGATCTACTAGCGTCGGCGCGCACCAAGCGTGTATGCCAAGGTCATATAACTCAACAACCAAATTAAAGTCCAAAACATAGACAAGATATATGAATTCATATCCAATATCAATAAACTATCTATACACGCGTGCAGTAGTAATATAGTTATTATAAATTTTCACGATACTTTTTATACAAAAAAATCATTATATTATTCATTTTAACATGTACTTCTTTTTTGCCATTTTTTTTATCTCTCGAACTGTAAAATTTTTCTAAAAATGTTGGGAGGGATTAGCATTTCTTAATTGTCTGCCATTTTCTGTTATATATCTAGATCAACATATTGGTAGTTTGGTGTCATGAATTAACCATATCTCTCTTCTCTCTGAGTTTCAGCACCAGAAATCCATTTCTCTCTATTCACTGTGAGTTTTATATGGATCTATGCTCATGTATATATATTGCATATATAATTCAGTCACCAATGCATTTTCTCATTTGTTTCCTGTGTTTTTGGTTTGCCTAACTATCGCCCGTGACCTTAAAAAAAATTCAATATTAATTACTATCACTATCATTGCTCAGCAGAGTAATATATAGAGAATGGTATACTAAATAGTGTGTACATGATGCATGATTGGAGTAGACAGGAAATGTCTCAACATTCTAGAATGTCTTTGAGATCCTCCCACATACATTGATGATTTGGGTTCGGGTCAAATCGAACAACTAAGTCCACATTGTGTGTTGGGCCTAAACCCTTACAAGAGTTCGACTTGTGCTTCTTACACCATTCATTTTTCTAATACACAATTTCGTAACAGTGAAATTCTCAAAATATCCCTTGTTATTTTACGTGTTTTGATTCATATAGATCCGTATAATTTATACGGATTGGCAGTTTTACGGATTCAGCAATCCGTATGAGTTTTTTTTTAATGGATTACCGAATCCATAACCTTACGGATTGAGCTAATCCTTAAGTTTTTTTTTCTTTTACGGATTGGACTCAATCCGTATATATTTTTTTTCTTTTACGGATTATCCAATTCGTAAGTTTTTTTTTTACGTTAAAATATATTTTACAAAAATAAACAGATCTCAAACTTGCGACCTTCGAGTTAATAATATACTACTCCAACCAACTGAGTTAATAGACCAATTATGTTTATAAATAATTAATGTTGATATATATAACACTAAATTTTTTAATGTATATTTAATACACATATAATTTTACATAATAAATTTTGTAACAATTAATTTTAATCTAATAATTGATTTATAGTTTAATTTATCGAATAATTTATAGTTTAATTTATAAAACATGCAAATTTATCTATAAATTTTGTTTTGTAACATATAAATTTGCATGTTTGATAAATTAAACTATAAATTATTAGATAAATTAAACTATAAATTAATTATTAGATCAAAATTAATTGTTATAAAATTTATTATATAAAATTATATGTGTATTAAATATATTTTAAAAAATTTAGTATTATATATATCAACATTAATTATTTCTAAACATAATTGACCTATTAGCTCAGTTGATTGGAATAGCATATTAATAACTTGAAAGTTGTAAGTTTGAGACTTGTCTACGCCATTATCTTAAATTATTTTTGTAAAATATATTTAGCGTAAAAAAAAAACTTATAGATTGAATAATCCGTAAAAGAAAAAAAAAATACGGACATTACGGGTATCTTTCACTTATGATTGCAATGGAGTTTTATATAATTGTGTCAATCATTTAGATTGTTGATACGATATTCTACTAGAGAAGGATTAGTGATATCATCTCTCACATATTACAAATATATATTTTATGTCTCTACCATTTGTTGAAAACTGTTGGAAGATATAAAATTATGATGAGTGAGATTCAATTAATAGTTAATGGGACTCAATTCTTTTTCATAAGTCTCAATAAATTTTAATTAATAATAGAGTATGATGTTTGAAAGAATATGTTACTATCATTCAATTTCTTGAAAAATCATGTTAGTATATCATTTTATTTTATAGTTTAAAAATTGTCATTATCATCAAATTGAAATATTTTTCCTTATCATAAATTATTTAAATGCAATAAAATATATTAATGGCCATTTAATCTCGTAAATTATACAATTCAAGTATTCGACCCATATAAGCTCACAATGAATAACTTATTTTTAACCTCAAATCCGTAATTTATGGAAATCCATATATCCAGCTCTTGATGAAAATGTTTGATGCTACTTACCACTGGTTCTTCCAACACCGTGGCCTGTCCTCTCGCAACTTTTACAAATCATGACATTGTGGAGAATTATGACCCGCAGGTCCATTTGCATGAGATCGCTTTAAGGCACCCTGAGTTGGACACTTGGACCCATTAATATTTTTGGGATATGTTTTAATTGAAAGAGTCTTTTTGTACTATTGGCCGAAACCAAAAGACCTTCTCTGCGACGACCTTATAATTTTTTTTTCTTTCTTTTTTCTATTCATCAATTGATGTCTTGATGAACCGTTGCTTTTGGTAAATTTTGTTGATACTGCGAGTACGAGATTAATACATTGAGTTCAATAAACATGTACGGTAGATTACTGTCATTCAGTTAGAATTATTTTTTTTACTACCAATTAGAAGTTATTCATAATATGATTTTTGAATAATTATTATAAAGTTGAATAAACTTATTATATATAATAATTTTTTTATTTGTAAGAATCAAAGATATTTTTGAAAAACTGTTCAATCAATTAAGTTAGATTTTTTTAGTAGCTATTTATTTTAATATGTTGATATTAACCAACTGTAAAGTTAAAATTATGATAGTGACATGGGTTTACACGTGCTTGTTTGTTATGAATGTACACCAATTATGCAGTGATGGTGGGAGAAGGGAGAGCAACTAGTGGGGTAATTGTCGACTTTAGCGGATATGAATATCCACAAATTCCCACAGTTTTTTTTTTTTTTCCCTTTTAAGCGACAATGCATGATCTTCTTCTGACTCTCCTATCTTGAATTTCTTTTTTGTTTCCGTATGTTTTAATAGATTCATTCAGCATAACCATGAACTATATACTTTGTTTCATGTTTGGTCAGTATGGTACTCTCCTACTCATTTTAAGGGAACAGAAATAGGAATCCCCTCCACTGTAACCGAAATGGGATATAACAGTCACTACGTTAATGGTTATTGTGTGACAACTTATAGGCTATGGATTATCCCAAGTTTTGTTCTAACAGTCTTTGTCCTAAACAGTTCTCATCTACATTTGTTGGAAATAGCTTTAAGGGCTCCGTACTAGGGATCATGAATATATGTAAACAATAATAGATAGTATTGGTATTCATGATCCATGAATGTATGTTAACAATAAAAAAATTAAGAAATCATAATACATTTAGTTTAATGTTAAACTTGGTATACTTAGTTACTTACTACTTCCAGTAGAAAAAAAAAAGAAGCTTTCAACTAGAAAAAGTCTAAGTATATGTAAGACAACTAAGATGAAATAAATTAAAAGACTAAATTATAAATTTGATCCCTTTATACTTTTAAATTTGTGGTTTTTATTTTTTATTTTTAAATCAAGATATTTAGTCCCTAATGTGAATTGAACTCATGATCCTTTATATATAAATAAGACAACAAATCACTAACACACTTATTTTATTTAGTTAAATATGCTAAAATTATTTTTTATGTATTATTAGTCAAGAGTTATTAATTTTTTTAAAATTATCAAAATTTATAAATTAAAAAATATTTAACATAAATCTTTTTTTATTTTATTTTATGTCATTTTATACGTTTTATTTGAATAGTTTATATTTTTTATAAATTTATAATTAAATTTCATGAATTAGTACCTAAATTATTTACATAATTGTTTTTTTTAAATAGATTTTATTATACAGATAATTTTTACTCTGATTATTTATGTAAAATTTAAAATATTTATATATTAAATATTTTTAAGTTAAATTTTGATAATTTTAAAAAATGAATAACTCTTGAGTAATGATAAAAAAAATAATGTTAATATAGTAAACTAAATAAAACAAGTGTTTTATTGTCTTGTGTATGAATAATTTTATGTAAATAATTAGAGTAAAAATAATATGTATATTAAAATCAATTTAAAAAAGTTATGTAAATAATTTATAAAATTCAATTATAAATTGGTGAAATTAAAATTAAAATATATAAATGATATAAAATAAAATTAAAAATATTATATATTAAATATTTTTTAATTTATACATTTTGATAATTTGAAAAAAATCAACAACTCTTGACTAATGATACATAAAAAATAATGTTAATATAATTAATTAAACAAAACAAGTGTATTAGTGAATTATTATTTTGTATATGAACAAATGATCATGAGTTTAATTCTTATTAAGGCATTTTTTATTATTTTTCATTTCATTTAATTTTTTTTACACAAGTGTCATGTTAACCGCTTACATCAATATTTTACATCAAAATGAATGCTGAGTTATCAATTAACCATCAATTGACGGAAGGACAAAAATTAATTATTTTGAAAAATAAGGAGCCTAAGTATTTTGATTTAAAAATAGGAAAATCAAAATTACATATTTAAAATTATAAGGATCAAAATTTCAATTTATCCTTATGCTAATATATGGTGTAAATTAACCTTACTATTACTGGTATACATAGATACCTTTAATATCTGCCCCGCATCATTTATAACCAGGTGAAAAAATTCACAACCTGCCACTGATTTTACTTCACAGGTCCAACGTTTTTCTCTTTCCCATTTTTACTCCGTACAGATCGAAGCACTAGTACGAATTATTTATCAATCCAAAGCGCAAAATTTATGCTGAAATAGTTAGGCCAATCTTGTTTAAGCTTTTAAAAGAGTCGATAATAAAAAAAAAAAAATCAAAGTCTTAAGTTTTTACTTAAAAAAACACACGATTATTATAAATTTGAAACGTATCATTCAATTAAAACATATATATATATATATATATATATATATATATATATATATATATATATAAACAAGCAAGCCCTAGGATAATCCTGTTAATCTGCATATACGCTTGGTAGATTTTTCTTGAAGGACCGGTGAAGGATTTTTATCTTGTAATTATAATTGATGTCATATAGTTTTCCATACACACAAGTCCTATTTTTTTCTATACAAACAATCGCTTTCTCATTCTGTGTACATGTTCTTAAGTAAAACATTAAAACCATTTAAATTACGTTTAACCGTTTAAAATTAATTATATGAAAATCAATTCCATCTAACTTTAAAATAAACAAATTCTTTTATATTGTCACCTCGAAAGATGTGAAATATATATGGTAGAAAGTGACGTGCATGCAACAATATTCTTAAAACGAATATCACTTACTATAAATATGAGGGTAAGTAACGACTTCTGAATCAGAAGTCGTAATACTTGTTACGATTTTAATTTTTTTCAGGTTTTCTACTGAGTCGTAGGTATATTTATGATTTTGAATTCGTAAATATATTTACAATTCTCGATTTTTTTTCTTAGAAATAGTAAGCTTCACTATGACTTGCTTTTTTTCTTTTGTTTTTTTATACGATTTTTGTTTCTTTTTTTTTTTTTTGCCTTTTTATACTTTTTTTTTTCCTTTTTTTTTTTTTTTATATTTTTTTTTTTTTTTTTTTTTTTTTTTTTTTTTTTTTTTTTTTTTTTTTTTTTTTTTTTTTTTTTTTTTTTTTGCCTTTTTATACTATTTTTGTTCCTTTTTTTTTTGCTTTTTAAGTGGTAATTTAATTAAGTAAGAAAAGTAGTTAAGTTGTCTTTCATTAAAAGTGTAATGAATATGAAATGAACATTACAAAGTAAATAAAAATAGAAATAATATTTGTCATTAACTTTTTTTTTATGAACAGTTAAGACGATGATGTCCTTCAATAACTTTTTGATAAACAAGAGATAAAAAAATGAATTACCATTTGGAGGTATTTTTTTTAAAATATTACCAAATTGAGGTAAGTTGTAAAAATATAAAAAATTAATTAAATAAATAAATATAAAAAATTATTTTTAACATAAATTATTAAAATATGAAATAAAATGATATAAAAAACATACAAAATATTAAATAAAATTACAAAAATTAAAATTACTTATATTTTTAAATAATTAAATTACCACTTAAAAAGAAAAAAAAGAAACATAAATAATAATAAAAAGCAAAAAAAATAGTATAAAAAAGCAAACAAAAAACAAAATTGTATAAAAAAGCAAAAAATAAAAGGAGAAAAAAAGTAAAAAGAAAAAAGAAAAAACATAAGTCGTATTGAAACTTACAACTTCTAGTAAGAAAGAAAAAAAAAGTCAAAATTGGTAAATATATTTACGACTTCAAAGTCGTAAATACACCTATGACTTTAGTAAAAAAATTCAAAAAAAAATTAAAGTAGTAAAAGGTGTTACAATTATAGTTTTAAAAATCGAACCGGTGACTGATCCGGTCAAGACACTGGATCACTGGGTCAGTAGTCGAACCAATGAGTCACTAATTTTTATGACATAAGTTACATAAATTTAAGTTTAAGAAACAAAATAATCAGTATAAAATTATAGAAGGTTAATTTTCACCCAATAAATCATTTTTAGTTAAGAGAAACTATAATAACATTATGATCATATATCTATATCATACACATATTTTTACTTAATTTACTTTTATTTTATATTAATATTATTAACAATTTATGAGTATTTTGGAAATAGATTTTATGTGTTTAAAAAAGAAAAAAAAATCACTACTACATACAACATTTATCATGATAGAGTAAAAATTTAAAAAAATAATCACTTAATTTATAATTTAAACGCTTTGTTCAAACAAGAGAAAAAAATCATTTAAAAAAAAGTTTGATTACAATTTAAAATAAAACACACCTCCTCCGTCTACAAACCCCACCACCCAAAAACATCAAATCCTCCTCCACCCACCCGCCCCAACAAAACTCCACCCGCGACAAACCCACCTCCACCCGCAGTGACGAATCTAGGACCCTGGATCAGTGGAGGCAATTTATTTAAAAATAAAAATTGATAACTATCATTATCATATGTGATAGTTGGATTAAAACACGGAGATAAGATGTACAAAATATAAATTTTTAAGATAAATATTTGTATTTTATTAAAATAAGATGATGCATTTTCTTATTCTTACATGTGAATTGGTAAGGAGGTTCAAATACATAAAATTAGGGGTTCAAAATATAAAATTATGGGGTGCAAAATATAATATTTTTTTGCATTTTATTAAAATAAGATGGTATATTTACTTACTCTTACATGTGAACTGGTAAGGAGATTCAAATACATAAAATTAGAGGGTGCAAAATATAATATTTTAGGATAAATACTAGTGATTTTATTGAAATGAGGAGGTGCATTTGTCCACCTTGCAACCCATATAGATCCGCCGGTGCCCACCTGCCCTCCCCCCCCAAAATCGTTACATTACAACAGCAGCAGCCCCTTCGGCCCCAAAAATATCTTGGTTACCCCGTCCCCGGCGTATGCAGAAATTCGTTTGGGTGACGTTGGTGGCGGAGAGTGCGGAGAAGTGGAAACAACGCAAAGAATATATTTTTTTTTTAAGTGGAGACCCGATCTGATTCACCGGTTAAGCAATTGGACCACAGATCCGGCCGGGTAGCACCGGGTTAAAAGCATGACCGATCCACTGCCAAACTCGACATGATCCAGCCACCGAGTCATGGTCCGACCAGTCGGATCGATCCGATTTTTAAAACAGTGGTTACAACTTCTGAGAAGTCGTACCACTTGTTACTACTTACCCATTCGGTAATATTTTTTTTTAAAAAAAATACCTTCGAATGGTAATTAATTTTTTTTTGCCCCTTCTTTCTCAAAAAGCCGAAAAATCCGGCGACATGAACGGCGTAAGGAAATGAGGCTATTTAACGGGACGCTAGATTCCCTCGAAAGAAGGTAAAATGTTCTTCAAAGTGGTAAAATTAGTGAACCCATTCTTTAACGTACATAAATGAGTTCATTGAGAGAAGACTTCTTATCACTTGAGTTGAATAAGGTTAGAGCTTACTGATTGAAAAGGATTGGGTCATTGCATGAAAGGAGCACCCGCACACACTTGTCCTTCCACTTCCATCTGATGAATCAAAATCTAATAATGATTCAGAAGAATAGGGAAAAGTCGTCCAATTAATTTTGAGTAAACAACTCACGCACGCCCTAAAGAAACAAAAAGCACCATAATTTTTTGCAGGACTCGACAACTCCCAAAGCATTGTTAAAGCAACTATTGTCCATTTCAGCTTCACTCCTATTAAAAGTATACACATTACACACACCACTCTCTAACCTTCTTTTAGAAGGACCCACAGCCCACTAAAAAAACTAAGCCCCACTATAAAAGTGCTTACATCATGGTCCACTATCCCCACCAATTTGACACAAGAAAAGAAGAGCATATCAATTGAACTTTTGACAATTTTCTTCCTTCCTCTACTCTACTGGAAATTCGGTAAGATAAGTTATAGGGGTTTGCTTGTATTTTCCAAGGCATTGACATCGAACCCTGTATTGACAAAAGCTGAAAGAAAGGCAAAAAAAGGAAGAATTATGGCATCTGACTTTGATTGCAACTTGATACTTGCCAATGACTTATTTTATGGGGGGGATTTGGAACAGACAAATAACGCGTTAGGTGTGGGTCCGAGCAAGTATTAGGTGAGCCTGAGATGGGACCAACAATAATAGATTTTGCAACATGTGAATTAGGTCTATGAAGGAGGATTAGTTTCAGGCTTGACTATGCTAGAAGTGTCCGGTGGTTGTGACTGGTATATTGCCGATGCCAGTGAGATGGGCATGATGCAGAGAGCCTTTGATTGAAGAAACTGCATGGCAGCCCCAACGTTTTCTTCCATAAGCTTAGCTACCTGTCTTTCTGTGCCATCGTTCGACCACTTGTCCCAAGCTGGCCGGTTTCGTGCACCTTCACCACCTTCTTCCTGATCACCACTGAATTTGTTAAATCACTTGGAGGTCAAAGATATTAAAAATAATAAAATTCTTTCAACAACTATTTCTTCTCGATAATCACCTCGACTGATGATAATGGAATGTCAGTTACCAGTGGTGCCACTGCACCGGCTCCACCCAGTCTACTCATGCTCAAAACCTGAAACGCAGATGAATTAAGTTCTTGGAAGTCGTCTGCAGTCTTAATTTCAAACAGCTACAAATCCAAATTTGGCCAAAGGGAAGAGCCTTTTGCTTTTATATTGATAATTTGCTATAAAGGTTCAAACAGCAATCAGTATTCCAATGGAAAACCCTTCAAAACTATTGGATTGTTAAAAGTAATTAAAACGCATTACGCAGCCTGAAGGCCACCATTTGACTGTACTAAGATAGGTTCTCAGGAATATAATTAGTCAGCCAATAGGTTCTCACCCAAAGTGGCAAGTGGCAACCACCATTTTGTGGGGTTCATGATCACGAGTTGAATCCTACCTAATTGACCTCAGTGGGATGGGGATAAAAATGAAAAGGTTAACAGATATAACAGGCAATACCGCAATACCCACAAAAACTATGAAAGGTCACTATAAACCTAACTAGGAAAATAAAAGCAGGATCGCTAAGGAGCAAGATAGTATTTTACCTTCACTTGAAGCCTTAAGAACTTGACATAATCCACAATTTCATCTAACATGGCTGCTCTATCTGTCTGAACATAGTATGCACCATAATATTAGAAGAATTGAATAATTTAGTATTGTTATATTTTTTTCACAAACACCGAGCATTCATGCAATAAAACAACACAGTTATCACTTATCACACATATCATACAAAACATAGCACCCCTTGAAATCCAGTAAATCCATTTGATAATTCAAGCATACTTAAAAATTTTAATTTCCATGCTGTCAGATCAAGAATATATGAAGATGTTATTCTACTTTTTTAACCCCTTGAAAAGGTCCACAAATTGTGGAGTGATATCATTTTTATTCGCAAGATATGAATCTACTTAAAACAGAAATTGATCATAATCTGTGTTATTATCAAGTCAACAAGCTAGAAATTATGGGGAATGATAATAAACACACATCTTCTGTAAATGTTAACTTGATACTCATTTATCTTTTCAAACAATTTATGCTATAAATCCTTTACTTCTCCAAAGACAATCCCACTTTGCTAAAGACAGAGGGCAAGAACATATATAATAATAAAAGGATATGCAAGAGAAATCACATACCTTGTTGACACTTGGAACCAGTTCTTGCAATGCCCTGATTCTTTCTGCTATTCTTTCCCTGCGCAACTGTAATGAAAATGGTTACATAGAAGACAAAATGAGCTACAAACTTAACCCCAGCAAAACAATCGGTATTCAAGCAAAAATATCTTAAAGCTCACTCACTCGTTCAGCTATGCTGTGTGGATCTGTAGCCTGTCCTCTTCTGGCCCGCACTCTAGGGCGTATTGCTGGAGGATGTGGAGCAGCAGGCATAGTAGTAGGCATGGGTTGCCCATGAAAAACCTGCAAGAGGGTTACGAATTAGCAATAGGAGAATAAATGCTACTTGATCAACTCCCCCTCTTCCCTCCCAAAGGCAGAAAAAAGAATGAGAAGGCTCTCACACATAACAAGAAAACAATTGTTCAAGGATTACTCGAAGTCAAGTATACATGCATATCCGACATGATTTAAGAGGTTCAAAGATCACAGAAAGTAACCATAAGTGCCAACACAAAGGCATAAATAAATAACCTAACTCACTAAATCACAACCCAGAAATGTTCATGCAAAATTACAGGGAGACGTGCTATTGATGTCTATAGCAAATTGACTAGCATCAACAACCACACACATAACAAATCCGTCTATATTTCAAGTTGAAGAATCTCATTTTCTAAATACTTTACCTAGGTTTTATTTTCATCAACCTTTTAAACGTTTCGTTTTACTTCATGTAAACATAATGGTGGTAATTTGAACATAGCAAATAGAGTAAAGCAATTCTAGCCATATAATAGCTCTTCCTGAAACAATTGAAGCAAAGCACATCCAAACAGAGGAGGAGAATCGAACAAGGGTGGTGGCCTTACATTCTTAGCTCTATTATCAACGACGTCGTCGCGAAAGCGCTTTCCGCTAGCGGAGGCTTCGTCGGGCTTCATGAACCCTCCTTTGCCCTGCTCCAAGCTCAGCCCTAGCTGGTATACCGGCGCGTGGAAGGCAGCACCGGCGAGGTGAGCGTTGGCGTCGGCGGAGCTGAGCTGCAGCATCATCGGAGCCTGAGTAGCCGCACCGGCGAGGCCGACATCGGCGGCTGAGAGGCCGGAGTCGGCGGAAGCGAAGGTCGGGAGGCCGAGAATTTGTTCGAGGAAGTCGTCGGCGGGAGCGTCAGAAGGGTTATTCGCCATGAGAGCGAGTTTGAGTTTGGAATCGGGCGAGTCAGGGTTGAGTCGGAAGAACGAGTTGGGAACGCAGAATCTACATGAAGCGGTTTGGGTTTGGGTTTGGTTTTTTGTTTCTTCGGTTTGCGGCACTTTGTAGTGGCTTCCCACTTTGCAGAAGGAGTGCGGCTGGGTGGCTTTATCCTGCTTAGAAAAAGCTTCTTTTTTTGCTAAAGGGGGCTCCATTTTTGGTATTTACAGCCAGGTCCACTCGTCTGCCAAGTACTTTTGTTCGTATTAATCACTAGGGAAGTTCTGCACACTTCATTTTTTTTCTCTTATTAGTGTTTGTTTAGTTTCAGTTTGAATAATTGATTTTGATATCAGAATTAATTTTATATCAATTTTCAAATGTTTCAAAAGATTTTAAAACTGATTTTGAGTTAAAATAATTTTAAATAACTTTTATGTTAAATCAAAAAATTTATACTAAAACTTTATTTCTAATTTGATTTTATAATAAAAACATCAAAATATAATTCAAAATCAATTCAAACTAAAATTAATTTCATAAAATCAATTATATTGATAATCAATTTTATTAATGTTTATCCAAACTCACGCTTAACTAACAAAATTGACAGTGGAAAGAACTTCTTCTACCGTCATGATTTTTAGGAATTTTTTAACTTCAATATTTTAACAATTATTATATAACTTTAGAAGAAATAAAAACTAAAAAATAAATTCTACAATACTTTTGTTTTTACTATGGCCCACACCCGACCACGCCAATTTAACGCAGTTTTTAGGTTTACTGATCATTATTTCAAAGTTAGCACAACCCTTCACACAACTCAATCACATCAATCTAGACACAACCATGTCCCAACTATTTTACCTTGAAATAGGCATAAGCCTTCCTTCTAATGCGAACCTAATGGGTCACTGACCATTTAGACCTTGAATTTCTTTGACAAAAGGCATGCTTACAAGCTAAAAACCACTTAATGTGAACCCCTTTCCAACAATCCCTTTACATTTGATAATCTAAGATACTGCCAATAAGACATATATATACACATATCCCTTTTTATGGGCTCATTTTCTTCTTTATAACTAGTTATTACTTTCTCAATTTATTGAGTTAGACTTTGGAGTCTTTACGGGTGGTTAGAGTATCTTTAATAGAGAATGTTTATATAAATTTCTTAAAGTTGTTTACTAATCTTTTTGTGGTACCTACATTGTCATGTCATTTATAAAAATTCTAACTAAATTTTGTTCCAATGCAAAAAATTACAAGAAACTTCAAAAAATCCTCTTAATTAGAGATGATTGAAAAATAAAAAATTCTAGAAAGAATTTCTTATATAAGAAACCCAAATTTTTTGTGAAGGAACTCTCATATCACTTAAATACTCTTCAATGTATAATTTTTTTAAGAAACAATTTCTTATCTATAGAAACTCATTAAACACCTCCATTAGAGATCCTCTAATAATTATCACTACCTCTTGCCTCAACTTCAATAAAATGATAAGAGACTCTCCATCTCAATTTCGATTATAGTAACACATGCTCGCTAAAGTGAGCTTGCAGTGTACAAGCAACGACACGTGGTGTTGGCCGGATGGTTTTTATATTACTCTCATTTAGAAGATACCCATTTTTAGTTCTTACAAAATTACAAACTTTTTATATAAATCTCTCTCATGTCAGAATACATTATTTTTTATCCATATTATTTAAGAAACACCATATGCTTATTCTCCCATAGATGATTAACACATCATCGGTGTATAGTGATGGAGACTACAAGTTTAAAATAAAATTTTATAGAAATTAAAATCACAATAAAATTATAAGGAATAAAAACATAAAACGAGTATCCTATGAGAATCAAAAATATACTTAAAGTCTACGTTATTATTTGTTTAATCTTACAATGTTATATTGTTTATAAAGTAATAGTAAATAACTAAATATTTATATATTTTTGGTTTCCTCGCATTCAAGTTCTATATAAAAAAAAAAAAAAACTTTTGTTTATAATATATATAAAAAGTTATGTGACTTAATAGTTGTTATGCACGATTTTAATACATAGAATAGTGAGCTCGAGTCTAATTTTGAGTAATCTCTAATAATTTGGATAAGGATTTTTTTATATCATTTTGGAGTTTTTTTTTAAACTATCAAATGTTATTA
>PYAF01001862.1:1504656-1534111 GCA_007407185.1 Glycine tomentella
TATATTTGATACTAAATATATGATTTTTTTGTTTATATTTGATATTGGAAATTGAAGTACTTTTATAGAAGAAAAATCATTAAAAAATTGAGTTATTAGAAATAAAATATTAATTAAAAAAATTAGTTAACATTATTTAATTTTCAAACTAACATTCACTAGAACTTGATATCAAAAATAAAATTGAGTTATTATAAATAAAATATTAATTAAATGAATGATATTTTGAAGATTCAGACATTTAATATAATAAACTTAGTTAAGATTTATTTATATTTGATGCTAAAATATATTATTTTTTTGTTTATATTTGATATTGGACTACAGAAGAAAAATCATTAGGCAATTCAAGACAAACCATGAAGGTAACTAATCTTTACATGAAACCTAACTAAATGTTATTAATTTTTTTCATAATTCAAAAAACCTCAATATATGTGACATAAAAAGTAATCAATGACCACGAACTGATAATGTGAGATTAGCCAACAATTTCTCGTTAGCATTCTCTTTCCAAAAAAACAAAAGTAAGAGTTGAGTAATATGATAGGTAGATTTTTGTTGTGTGGTTCAAACACGATAGATAGATTTTCTTTATATAAAAGTAAAACTTAATCATCATTTATTTCAATTTAATTAAGGGACTTAAAGGTTTAGATTCTGAAAATTAATAGTACATCAAATCCTAATGTGTAACTACCAAGTTATCTCGCATTAACTTTTAACATGGCTTATTAACGTAATATCCTTGCTGAATGTTGCATTTGATTCCCCACTTACATGTATGTGTAGGGTTTGATATCAGATATTTGTGTCAAACCGACAACCAAAATGTGGATACATGTAGAAGTAGGATATTGAAGTTGACCATACGTGCTCCCAAAACTTAAAAATAGAAAACAAGATCACTTTCAGTGACAGGGAAATTAAAATTGTTAGCACTCATCAGTTCATTTCCTTGCACGAAACAGGGTCCTCCCAGTTTCGTAGTCTGGGGAGAAATGCCTTGGTCAAAGGCCATATATATATGGTACGTCTATCATTCAAACCTATAGCTAGAGGATGCCTCCTGCTTCACCTCACCTGTCCATCTGAGCTTTCCTTATTTAATTTACTCACTCCATCAACATCAAGTTATCTAAAAAAATAAAAAATTCAATGTTACATCCACACAACTCAAACGAGGAATTACATAAGCAACTTTTAATTGCTTTTGGTGTACCTTAACTTGAAAATTTGATCAAACATGGATCAAGGTGTTTTGGAACTCCTTGTTCAATCATAACCTCAAGGTTTTTAAAGATATAACAATCGTCATATGACTAACATTATATGATTGTATTTTTTATAAAAAAAAAACCAGTCATAATAAGCTGCCCATTATCTATTTCTAACTTTGGTTAAACATTATAGTTGAGATAATTGAAATCTCTCTCTGTTGTCATTCTATTAAAAAAAAGGGGTATTTCTTGAACTTTACAAAAGGCTTGAAATTACAAGAAAGTCAATTTGCTAAGAAATTTGTATTATTGGATTTGTCCATGATTTATATCCTTTCTGCTTGTCTCCCCAATTAAAACCTTGTATAGTTAAAAGATAGTATATAACACAATCTTGTTATGTCCTCTTGTTTTATTTGTCTTTTAAAGTAATACAAGTTTTTTTTTTATAAAATATTAATTACATGAATAATTATAAAAAAAACATTTTTTTACTAAAATATATTTATTGAAAATTTAGAACGTGAGTATAATCTAATATAAGTATTTGGATGGAATATCAATCAATAATGGTTTTTTCTAAAAAAATAATTAATTCATTCTTATATTTTACAATGAAAAATATATTTGGACACAAACTAGAAAAAAATTCAAATGATAAATAATATATGAACTAAATGAAATATCTGTTTTCTCACATCTCTTTGTTTTAGGAAAATGATGTGTGGACACCATTATGTTAGTTGACACTTATGGTCTATTTGAAAGAGTGAAAATGGGATGAAAGAATGAGAAGAGATGGAAAAATACCCGTTTATATTTTCGTTCAGTTTTTTTTTTTATTATTATTGGAAGGGAAAACAAATGTTGTAACAATACGTGAGGCCCATGGATTTTTCAATATATTTGTCCAAAATGGGAGGAAGCTAGAAGAGAAGTTGCTTCTCTTCAATAAAATTACCAATTTATCCTTAATTTTTATATTTATTTTTTTATATCATTTCATATACATTTTTTCTTTCACCTTCCCAAAAAAAATAATTTCTTTCTTTTCATTTTTTTTTCTATCAAACAACCAACAAAATTATCTTACTTTCTACTATGTTTCTTTACTTTTCTTTCCTTTACTTCATAAACCAAATATATTTGATTTAAGAAAGAAAGGAAAAGAAAAGAAAGAAAAACAAAACAAAAGAATTAGAAAATGAGGATGATTACTGAGGTTTTTTGGTAAGAAAAAAAAATGCAAAATGATATAAATGTCCTAAAAAATATATAGGATATAAATACTGATATTTTTGACTTTATACATTTTAAAATAGCCCTTCTCCCTTTTTATGCTCAAATGTGGAGGGAAGGCAAACTTTGTGAGACCTATTTTTCTCTCTCTTAATTCCTCCTTTTGGCTGTTTCCGAATTGTGGAAAGAATACACATTGAAGTGTTTTCCTTTTATCCACAATCATTCCTTCTATTTTCCCTAAAATTAAATTGACCATTGCACTCGGTTTGGATTGCATGAAAATGAGGGGAAGGGAAAGAAATTTTAAATATGTATCTCCTTTGAAATCCAAGAATACAAGGGTGGAAAGAAAGAAAAATGTTGGAATCAACATATATAATCTTCTCAATTTTGAGAGAAAATGAATAAGACAAAATATAAAGGATGAAAAGATAAAATACCTTTATTTATTATTATTTTTATTTGGGATATTTGTCATTTAATATACATATTTTTTTTTTCATTTCTTTCAGTTTTTACATAATCAAACAACTTAAAAACTCATCTTACTTTCTATTCTTTATCTTTTCTTTCTAAATCAAACAAAACATTAAAAAAAGATAAAATAGATAAATATGATAAAAAATATATAAATAATATAGATATTTATAAAATGTTTATAATACTATATATCTACATATAATCAGATAATCATGTCTCTTTTCAGTTTATTTTTTATAATTATGTCTCTTTTTAGTTGAAGGATACGGAAACTAGTAGTCAGAGAAACCTTAAGATTATGACATAAAAGCCTTTTTGTTCATGAAAGAGAACAAGGTGACAACATCCTGCATATCTCATATCTCTGTAATTTGTGTACCGCCAAATATGTGATTTATGCCTGTGAAATATTGGGTCTACCTAGCTAGTGAACAATGTAACTCAACTAAATTCACGCAACACATTAAAGTCTAAGCCTACACCAGTGTCATGTGCAAAACTGACACAAACTGAATGTGAAACATTGACAAAACAAAAATCTCAGATTCTTAGTAGCAAGGGGTTTCGACGTAATGAAAGAGAGTGTGAACTTTTGAGCCGGTGTGTACACTTTTGGTAAGTATGGAGCTCAAGAAAGCACAACATTGGATCTGAGATCACGCAAGATCCAAGAAAAAGAACAACTTTTTACGCATTTGAAAAGGAAGTTAAGTATATCACCAAATGATGATGGCTAAGGAGTTAGGATCTCTCTGTGCATCACCAAATGCCAATAATTCATAATGCAATCTGTTTTTTTTTATTTATTTATTTTTGTTCCTAGGTAGCCCCTGACTCCCTGAAATGAGACCCTATCTGGGTCTAATCTCTGTTTTTTTTTTTAAATAATAATTAAAAATGGGTATCGTGCATGTTATATAAATGTGTTAACTACCGCCCCAGTGAATAATAAACTAGCAATATCTCTCATATATAATCATTGCCAAATTATTTGGACAGAACAAAAGGAAACATAAATCATTGATCTATAATGAACACACTGAATGTACGATGTAACTCATCCCCTCCACTCCTGCTTTCACTCCAAATTAAACGCTATATCAAAAACTAATAATTGATATTGTGTATGATTTATGAATTCATTTCAATATTGCTTTAATACATTCTTCTTGAAATATGAATTTCGCATGTGTAAAGTATGATTTGTATAGTAACATTTTCTCCAAGTAGGCTTGATAGTGACCAAATCATGGGTCTATTATTCAATAATGTGAAAATTTTCAAGGCCTCAATGGCAAGGGGTAGGAACACGAATGTTAATCAAATAAATTGATCTTAAATGCTTTTAAGATATAGAAAGTATATTGTTATGGGCTTTTGAGTATACATTACTAGTAGTATATTCATTTTATTTGGGTGAAAGGCCTCTAGCATTTAGAATAAGAAGTGATCCCGAGAGGGAAATGTTTCAGAATAGTATAACTTTTTTCCCCATATACATGAAGCGTTACCCTTGTCCATATATTGTTGTGTCTCTTAATTCTGAATGGTAAATATAAAATGTAGATAAGAAGAAAATAAATAGAAGGGGTTGAAAGGGTAAAAAAGGAGAGGGTGGTGTGTGAGTTGAAGGGCAGAGAGTGAGTGGGGTGCCCTCCCGCGGCGCACATGGGATAGGGTTTGACACCTGGGACTACATAAGGCCAACAAACCCACATGACCACTTCTGTGGACCTCACAATTCTTCCTAATGAATCTTACCACATGACTCTGTGACATTATATTGGCCCCACTTTCTTCCACTCTATGCCCAATAAGGGGGGAGTGGGAAAAGGGGAGAAATTCAACTGAAATCAGCTCGTACACCATTTTTGGTATTCATATTAATATATTACCACTTCCTAATTGATATTCCCCCTTTTAATGAAATTTCACATGTTTGACCCATGAGCTGCCATTTTCCTACATATCTAGTATTGTGGATGTGCCGTTATAGGGGTTGTCAATTAACTTGTTTTGGTAATGATGTGAGCTTTTAAAAAAAAACATATATATATATACGATTAAATATGTAGAATGAGTAAATAGAATTATCAATTTATAATGAAAAAAAACTGTTAAAGCAATGTTCTACCTTTTATATAGTTAGATTTTTATGTGAATTCTTTAACTTTTTGAAACAATTAAGATAAAGTTTTTATAGTTTATAAATAAGATTACAATATTTTAATTTTAAATTATTTTTAACTGATGTGAGATTTTGATTTTTTTCAATACACCTCATCATGTCCAATATTTTTGAGTTTGGTGTGTGACTGAAATAGTGGGTGGCGTGTTATTGATACCATATAGATCGGTGTGGGGCGACCTAGATCCTAGAAAATGTATTAACATTGGGAACAATGGGTCGTTGGAAAAGTAATGATGGGAAAGGTCTATCAGGTATGAGAGATAATCAAGTTTTTGTTATTTCCTCAACTTAGTTTTGATATCATCTTAGAATATGAATTTGGATTTAACTTAACTCCAAAAATTTGTTCATAAGATGAGGGTTGTTCCTTACTTATATATTCTATCTTGACATTATCTCTAGTCAATGTTGGACTTAAATTTTTTTCAATATTTATTTATTTTTAAATATCCTCTCACCTAGTGGGTGAGAGATTGGTCTATCAATATTCAAAAAGTATGGCCACTTAAAATACAAATCTCTTTTAATAGTAATTAACTTTTTATATATATGAATCTCAATATTGAATTGAAGTCTATATAAATAGGAATTTGAGTTTCTTCCACTCCAACCGAAACATGTAGATGTCTTAAATTTTAAATTTGTACCCCTATATAAGATAAGAGATAATTTTGGGGACTAAATTAAAACATCTTTCTAAGTGTTTAGGGATTTAATAATGAGGTTTCCAAAGTATACAAACATTCGAATTTTTAAAGCAATGAATATACATAAAATTGCAATATAACTGGAAAAAGGAGAGGGCGAGAAAAAAACTAACAAAAAAGTTCAAACTCTTGGGTCTAATCAAATATTAATTGTTCACTTGTGATGTGCCCTAAAACATGCATGTTTAGTACCACTAGGCCATAGCTAAATAGGTGGTGCATGTAGAGACAGATTTGTATAAAGGGTTATAAATTCTAAATCATATATAGTAATAATTCCTCAACATTTAAAAATTAATAGTAACATGTTAGGTCGTACCTAATATAAAGAAAATTTTCCCTAAGGAGATACTATAACTTTTAAAATTATAATAATTATGACCTTAAATAAATTGCTTCTACTTGATAATTAAGTTGGTAGACTTGAGATAGCAAAATGGATTTCCTTTGAGATGATGTCCCTCAAGTTGCTTGAATGAGGATAACAGTCATCCCACAAATTAAAAACCCATTGCCAAATACTCCTACAAGATTTGGGTGTCTCAAACTTAACCTGACTCCAATATCAACCACGATCAGAACCTCTCCTAACATAATCTTGGACACAATCTTTTTCAGTTTCTTTTCCCACTGTCCAGTTTGACAACCCCAGCTGTTGAAAAGGGGAGGACAATTGGGGCAACGTGGACGTGGCCACCATGTGTGCGTGCAATTTTCAAGTAACACACCTCACGGATCAAACCATAAATCTTTATGTATGTATACAGTAACAACAAACAGTTAAGTGTTCCTATCAAATAATTGCACGTCTCTTGATTTATTTTTATCTGCATTTTTTCACCACAACTTATTGTGAACCACCTTTCGCACATACACAAGGGCACATCCCAACAAAAAAAAAAACAGTATGTCTAAGTGCTTTTATATGTAATAACTCTAGATTAAATACCGTATTAGTTGAGCATTACCTATTACAATTAAGAAGATAACTAACAAAGATTATCCAAGGTTAATTTGTGTAAATTATTTTTAGCATATAAATTATTGTAAAAGCATATGTATATAGGACAGTAAGTACAAGAAGGTTATTATAAAATCATTTGCAAGTTGTATATATACACCAACCACAAACACATGCCTTTCATTTTTTTCATTAATTAATTTTATGTTTCATTTGTTTCTGTACCACTGAACAACAATCTGAAGCTCATGGTTATCTTAATAGGCAACATGCCTACTTCACAGAGAACCAACGCAATAAGTTTGACAATAACCGAGCCATAGATATAGATTGACAGAGAATGAAAGGATGCAGTTTATATAGTCATGTTGAGCAAAACGTTAGAAAAAAAGAATCTTTTTGTCATCGAAGATCAAGTATCGTCACTTTCAGTAATAATGTATGCTGATTTAACACGAACGATCTGCGTTAATTAATTATATATATGGCTACTCTGATTGACAATTCTAGCCAAAGAGTGAACAACTTAATTTCGGCTAACAATGAAGCATTTTTTTTCCCATGTTAATTACACTGTATGAATTAACTGCATAAAAGCAATTGATGTAGAAAACTAATGAGTTTAATTTGAAGCTACCTATGATGTGTCTATTGCTGATTCATGGTAAAATATTGTAGAAGACTTTTTTTCAAGCATGCATCCACGTAAGAGTCCACTCGAGAAGCGAGTACCCCTAGAGTTTAGATTTTTTTTTATCGATGCTAGGTGGATCATCGCGATCTAAGACCAATTATAACTGTTGTTAAATCCAAAGATAAATAGTGCTGTCACCTCTAACGATGCTCTTTGCTTAACGAAGGGCATCACCATTCAATGAACGCATTTTAATTTACATATAAATTTATCAGTACATAATTAAAAGTTGCATAAAGTACAAATCTTTTTAATTTTCCTTTGGAACAAAAAAAAAACATCTACAGTTTATTAGCTAGTCTATGGAATAATCCATCTTGCATCTTGCATGTGCATGCAATGAATTGAAGTGTATTATAAATGCGATAATAATACACACATTAGTTGATCGAGAAGGGAAACATGAATGAAAGATGAATAATATTTAGAATGATAAAAGCCATGAAAACAGTGACTTACTTACTTACCCTTGTGTGTGAAATGACGAAACCCTAGGAGAAGGAGAGTAATAATAAAGAAAGAAAAAAAAAGTGGTGTAAGCAAGCAACATGGGGTGTCCACTTACGCTTCTTCCACTGAACAATCATAGGAAGATAACATCACCTTGTCGTCACCGAGGGCAGCATGCACAGAAAAGTCCAGCTCACACATTCCTCCACGTGTCACAAACCCATTTCCCTCTAAAAAGACAGGACGCACCATGCGTCCTTGTATTAAACGTCCCCTTGTCCTGCCCCTGCCCCTATACCATAGTACATTAGTACCCCCACACACCCCTCTATCTTTCACTATTATTGCCACACACAAATCAATTAACTGAATGCTTAGAGAGAGAAAGAGGAGTAGTACTAGTAATAAGGTGATCATAATAGAGCATAATATAAGAGAGTGAAAACTCATGGAGGTTGGCCTCAACAAGAAGAACATGGGGTTTGAGGAAACTGAGCTAAGGCTTGGACTGCCTGGAAACGTAGGAGGCACTGGCACTGAAGAAGTGCTCATCAGGAAGAGAGGTTTCTCTGAGACTGAAACTGAAACTGAGGAGGATGAGTCTGCCACCACTGTGGATTTGATGCTTAATCTTTCTTCTAAGGAAGCTGCTGCAACCACTGCTGCTGCTGCTGCTGCTGCAGATCCAACTGATAAGCACAAGACTTTGCCTAAGGAGAAGACCCTTCTGCCTGCAGATCCTGCTAAGCCTCCAGCCAAGTAAGTTAATTATTCCATTATAATAATTAATTAACTTGTTACAAATTGTCAAACATTTCCATCCATGCTTTAATTTTATATTTATAATAATATAAGAAAGATGTGATTTAATTTTATTTCTTAATTTTCTATAGCTAGTTGTAACTTTCATGATATATATATATATATATATATATATATATATATATATATATAAGTGAGTGAGAATTAATGAGCATGTAAATTAGCATGATTTAATTAGAGGTTTCGGATTAAAGTTCTGAATATACAATAGCATAAAATACTTGAAAGGAGAGTTCCGTGAAGAAGAAAAAATTAACATGGCTTATGGTATATATCATATACTAGCTAATTCATGGTATGGTGTAGGGCTAATAAGCATGCAATTTTTTTATTTTTATATATGACTCTTGATTGTGGAAGAGGTAGAAACGGTGATGAAGAAGATTAGATCGTGGAGGATAGAATAAAAATGAAAGAGACCGAAACACAGGTTTGTGATCGAGAGAGAGAGAGAGAGAGGTGGGGATAGAGATAGATTGAAAAAAGTATACTTTTGTGAGTTTTGTCTAAAAGAAATATTTTTATTTAATTTTGTATAATAAGCAATGGAAAAATAATTAAGACGTCCTCAACTCTCGTACAACATAAATATGGAATCACGTACGGTTTCGTGCTAAAACCGTGTTCTACTTGCCTAGCCAGTTATGGAGAAAAGGGCAATAATTTACCATTACGTCTGAAAGTTTTGATGATATGTATAGTACACCAGAGAAAAGCTACACCTTTCTTGTCCTAATCAGTCATGGCATAATTTCTTCTTCCGCTGATTCATATAGGTAGTGATGTAAAACATAGTATGGGTTTTTAAAGGTAAAACTGCACTAGTAAATAATTAAGTCATATTTAAATTAAGCTAGAATATATAAGGTAAAACTGCACAAGTAAATAATTAAGTCATATTTAAATTAAGCTAGAATATATAAAAGGAGAGTAGGACTTGGATTAGTATAAAATAGAAACATAAACTTTTACGTGCTTAGTTAATAATCCTTGTTTTTTATGCATAGTTATATGGCAAGCTCTCAGCCATCACCAATTATAATTTTCTAATTTTCTTGGATAACTAATCAATTAATTCTTCAAAGAAAACTAAAGTGTTCTTCTATATATAATCAATTAATTTATTTTTAACTTCATTATATATTTTTATTGATAAGTGTTAATTTGTTAGTTTTGTTAAAAATATCAACCAATATTCAAATTCATGATCTTTTTTTTCACTTATTTTCAACTATTAGATTAATCTTATATCTCCATTAATATAATTATCACATATGTTCATGATGTTGAATTGCGTATTGATGATAGAATATAAAGTAATGAGTTGAAATGAAATTGGTGATGTGTAGGGCACAGGTGGTGGGTTGGCCACCTGTGCGGTCCTTCCGGAAGAACATGTTAGCTGTACAAAAGAGCGTCGGAGAAGAGAACGAGAAGAACAGCAGCAGCCCTAATGCAAGCTTTGTCAAAGTTAGCATGGATGGAGCACCTTACCTCCGCAAAGTGGACTTGAAGATGTACAAGAGTTACCAAGAGCTCTCTGATTCTTTAGGCAAAATGTTCAGCTCCTTCACCATAGGTAATTAATTAAACACAATCGCGTCTTTAAGTATTTCTTTATTTTCAATTGAACTTATTTGCATGCATGTAAATTAGAAAGCTTATTAATTTGATTAATGAATCGGGTCGTATTGATTATTAATTAATGCTTTGTTGTTGATGTATATGTGCAATGCAAGGCAATTGTGAATCCCAAGGAATGAAGGATTTCATGAATGAGAGCAAGCTGAATGATCTTTTGAACAGCTCTGATTATGTCCCAACCTATGAAGACAAGGATGGTGACTGGATGCTGGTCGGTGATGTCCCATGGGAGTAAGTCTTTCACCTCTATTCAAAATCAATTTGGCCGCGATAATTGAACTTTGCAATATTATGGGGTTTAACAAACTTTATGTAGAAAATTATATGATTTCTCGGAATTAAAAAGATGTTTCATATAATCTTTTACCATTGGTCGTCCACATGCCTTAGAAGAAATTCCTCCTTATATCATGTTATGCCAATTTATATTATTATCCTCATCATTCATGCACCAATAATATTTGAAATAAAAGTTTGCACAATAATAAACTGTATGAATATTAACTATGTTTGAACCTTCTATAAAACCAGGGGTTATTAAACGTTAATTCCGATTAATATAATAAGGACCATTCTAACGGCAAGTCATGTATATAGCACAGGTTTATAGTATAACATGAATTTTTTTCACGTCAACCAGGATGTTTGTTGAATCATGCAAGCGTTTACGCATCATGAAAGGAAAGGAGGCCATCGGTCTTGGACTTGGTAAGTACATCAAGTCTTTAAATTACTATTTACATTAATTATATATTACTTATTACATCACTTATAAACCTTATATATATATATATATATATATATATATATATATATATATATATATTCAGTAATTCACCCATGAAAGTGTCATATGTATGTGAATTCTGATTCTCCTAGAAAAAATTATAAATTATTAGATAGTCAAAGATTACTAATTATGGTCTCAAATTGAATATTATTAAATATTTTTTATATAAATTTGAAAACTTGCATATCTGTCAAATCTAATAACTTCTCCTTATTTAGAGATATATTCTAAAAATAAAACTTGTTTTAATTTTATTATTTCAGCACCAAGAGCCATGGCAAAATCCAAGAACAGGAACTAGACTAGTCGCACCTGCCCCATCCTTTGTAATTGTGGTGCCCAGTTGGCTTAGTAACTGAAGTAAGGATAATTAAGCTGCAGCAGACACGGATGGACATTGCAGGGTGGTTGAATTATAGTTAATTTGTGTATCATTATGGTTTGTTATAATATTTCATCAAACAAAACAATGAGATGCATGTCTAATTAAGTACTAATTATGAACAGGAACATAATGACTCTCAATCATGTTGTTAGACTTGGTTTTCTTATATATCGATCTTTGCTTGTTTTGTCTGAGTGCTTGCTTAATACGAGTAATAATTTTAAGATGTGTTTGTCTGTTGTAGTTGTAGCGACATATTATCATGCTTTACATTTAAAATTGTCTGAGTGCATGTCTTGTGAAGGTTGAAAAGTATAATATTTATTACATTTACGTTAATTTTTGTTTTGATCATCAAGAGCCAAATAGATAGTACTGGAACTGTTCCATGAACATGGTGGATGGCAAACAAGAACATGTGCGTGTTCATGGAGCATTTATGCATGCCCATCGAAATAGGTTATTTAATTTATTATTATATTCCTTCCAAGATATTGCTGTCTAATTTTCCGAATATGGAGTACTATATATTAGTGCAAACGCAGTACTACTCTACGCGTAAATTAAATGACCCCTCATTTAAATTTTTGTGGCATTTACAAATGGATTTTAATTTGGTGATAGCTATTAGCTAGTACGTACTGGGGGTTTTGAATTCCAAATTTATGATTTTTTTTTTTGTATTGATAATCCATTCGTATATATCAGTGTAAGCCTCCGTAAGAGTTCTAGCTCTAATATATCCTTAACAAAATAATATTGAAATTTGACAGCACATTCAACATATTAAATAAGAAAACTTGATAGAAAATTATAAAATTATTTATTTTGCTATTACGTTTTATTCTTTACACGTCTTAAATATAAGACTAATTCCTGTACAAGGTACTGTGAAATTTTTCTGGCCAAGCACGTATACTTTTTTATGGCTTAAACCCTTAAGTAATATTATACTTTTCAACCTTCAAGTTTAAATTTATTCAACATGCATTCAGCTTCATAATAGCACTCCATGATTGACTTGAGAAAATTATTCTTGAACGCACATCTTTTTCTCGAGAGACATGACTCACTTCTAATGTGTCATCTCACATTAATTATAAGATATAATTAACGAGTCAATGTCACCAAATAAGTGCCTCCTTAGATGTCAAATTGTTGCTTTCAGTTTCTATGAAATTATCGGAAGCATATGTTTCCAATTTCTTTTAAAAAAATTACAATGTCTGCATGTGCTTGGATTGGAACTATATTGGAGCTTCTTCATCCATGAGATCTTAATTGTTCAATTCTTTTACAAGTTGGTAAGCTAGTTGGTGAAGGAAATTAAAATTGATGGTTTATCTATTTCCATTTTTTTCTCCCTCTAACTTTTTTTTTTTTTGTGGTGATTGATCAAACTAATTAATTAACACGCAAGAAACCGATCATGACCATTATTAATTATCACATATGGTTGGGAAGCTAACACTGTCGACTGTCGAGTGGTCTACACCGGAGCACTTGAGAGTTAGAGTTGCAGATCGAAGACAAGTTGGTTTCGGCACTTCAACCAGTGCGATTAGATTTGTCGCTAAATTGGAAATTAAAATTACGCATATAAGTATTTCTCTATCAGAGGTGAAGGACGCAACTTTCATTTCCTATCCTCAAGTTAGTAATGTCATATAATTTCTTCATTAATAATAAAGAAAATGTAGTGGAAATTAGAACTGGCAATAACTAGCTAGCTAGCGTTTTCAGGATCTGAAGAAGTTGAAATCTTTAGTGACTTCAGGTTGCATTTTGCATACCTAATTTGGTTTCCATGGATAAAGGAGGAGAGTTTAGATTTAATTTTCTTTTTCATAATTAAGTATATTAAGTATATATATTGTCCGTTATTTGAAATATAAAACTTAATTTATACCATTGTGATTAGCTATATGATTGATCAACATTGCTATTTTATTTCTAAATATTAGTAAATTAATTAAGGATGGTTCAACAGATCATTCTAATTAATTATTTACTAAAATACCATATAAGTATTTCTCCTTATAAATCTCATATTCATTGCATTATCAATATATTAGTTTAATAACTTCTTTTAAAGTGATCCAAATTTCCCCTTGAAGTTTATGAAAGATCGGTAAAGATTAAAATGTGTTTTAAGAATCTGAAGAAGAAATATTTTATCTATTTATATATCTATCTGTCTATGAAAAAGGGAGAGGGGGAGAGAATTTATAAAAAAATTAATGAAACAATTGTAATTTTCTATAAATAATAGTATAGTGATAAAGTAAGATGAAATATGGAATATATTATATATAATGTTAAATTAAATTCAGAATATACATGAAACAAACAATTTAAAAATAATACAAATATTTAACTATATAATTTCGATATTAATACATTTTCATATAAAAATTGTATGTAAGATAAATATTTTTTCCCATGATATAGTTAATAATGCTTTCATATGCAAAATTTTATTTTCATATATAATACAAGTATTTATCGTGTAATTTAATACTACTAATAAATAGTATATTCTTCTAATTCTTTAGCATCTTCCTAAATTACCAAAAAAAAAAGACCCCTAGTCTCGAACAAAACATGTCAGCAACCTAGAACAAAATATATCTTCAAATTTTTTTTAAAAAAATGAAGAAATGGCCATCAATTTTTTAATATGAAAACTTATAATTTTCTAAAGCAACACATGTTAGTATCATAGAGCATGAATATAATTTAAGCAACTTATTTTAAGTTTCTTATATTCTGCTAATTAGTCCCCACAATATCATATCATATTTAAGCAATTTATACATATTTTATTTCAAATGGTATAATTCTAAGCAATAAAGTTTAATTTTAAGCACTCCAACATGACATGTAGATCCCCTCCATTGCTAGAAAAATAAAGCAACATCTTAAAATAAAACAACTTACTAAACAACGAGTATTAGAAATGCTCTTAAAGTAATTTCTTTATCATTTTGTTTGGCGCAGGGAAGAAAAATAAGCCAGGTGAATATAGGAAAAAGAGAAATTGGGAAGAGGGGAAATAGGGAGGAAAAAAATAGAATAGATTTTTTGTTTGGTTTAAGAGAAATAAAAGTGAAATTGTAATTAAAAATAATGTAATGTCTTCTCACCTTTTCTGGTTTAATGTAGAAAGAGAGGAGAATGATGAGATTAGAGATAATGAGACTCTATTACCTTTATGATACTAGCTCACGTAATTTATTTCCTAGGTGTAATGAGAAAAAAATTGATTCTCATTTCTGGAAATCAATTTCCCTGCAACTTGAATCACAACACAAGATTGAATAAAATTGACTATATCATTGAGAGAATCAATTATCAAAGGTATAACAAAAAGTCAATTTGTATAGTTATCAAAGGTATAACAAAAAGTCAATTTGTAATGTAACTTACTCTCTCTATCACCTCACCTTTGACGATTTCAGTCCCATTTTCTTCCTTCTTGGTCTGGAAATTTTATTATGAGGTCATCCAACTTTAAATTTATTCCCCTCATGTTTTCTCCTTACCAAACAACTTCAATTTCAAACATTTTTTTTTTATTAGGATGAGACTAAAAAGATCCAAATATACTCTTAAACCCAAATAACTAAATGATTATATAGGATGAAGTTAGATATTATCTTTTTAATATTATTTTGTTTTGTTTTCAATTTCCTAAACCTAGAGGAGGACACTTGTATAATTATTTTTCACAACCATTAAATTATAAAATTGTATCCCTCATTGAATATCATTATAAATAAAAATATCAATCTTATGTTTATCTTCTTGTAGCCAATTTTAGTCTTCTTCATTAGATTTTTTGTAATGATAGCATGGTGAAGATCAAGCTTTGAATGACCAAATTGGACTATTCTGGAAATCAATTCCATGAATCTCCACTGATGAAACTCAAAAAAGAAAAAAGAAAACGCAAAAATAGAAGATGTGAAGAGCAACCCCACGTCACCACCATCTAGATTGATTGATAAGTTGGAACGGAATTTACTACAAAGGATTTGCGACCTTTTATAAGAATCGAAGATTTCAGTAAAGAACTAAGAAACTTCAAGCTATCACTTAATTGAATGCTTGATTTCATTCAAGACGATTCAAAGTTGTTTGAAAAAGCTAATGAATGGCTATTTATACTTTATTGAGCCTAGCTTGTATGTTTAGAATATCATTAGGTCTTAACTAAGGCTAAAGTGGCCTAAAAACACAAAAATCATGCCAAAACAGATAAAATGGCCCAATTTGCAAATGTGTTGTTTGAGCTTGCTAAGCGAGCAAGGGGCTAGTTGAGCGAAAATTGGATTTTAGCTTAGCAAGCTTGGAGCTCCTTCTGCAAAGGCAACATGTTCATTTCTTGGTTGAGCCTTGGAAAATTATCTTCATGCAATCTCTTAATCCCATGCCCTTTTCTAGACCTCTTTAAGAAGCTTTCCAAATCCTTCAGTATAGCTTGAAGCCTTCTTCTGGTGCCCCCTCCTCCTAGACCTCTTCCCCAAACATATATCTTGATTGTATAATATTTTTTGACATAAAATACTTTAGAAGTAGATGGTTACATCAAGAAGGGTAGTTCATAATTTTATATACAATTGTTTAAAAAATAAAAGAAGTTTTATGTAATGAGTCAAATAAAGATTTTTATTAGTTTTATATAAAAATAAAAAGCTTCAATTTTAAGTATAGCATATGTATAAAATAAGAGATTTTGTAGATCTTCGACATAGAAACTGTGTTAAATTATGCAAAATAAAAAGGAGGTTAAAGAAATCTACTCTAAAAGTTAACATTCTTTCTCAGTTTTTTTTTAATGCTATATTTTTAGTTGAAAGGACAGAAAACGAGATCAGTGACTCGAGAAACCCCTACACACCCAAAATCTGAGCTAGCAGTGGCTCTCGTCTTGTATGTACTTGCCAAAATATCTGCACTTACACTAAAGGTGTGGCCTTGGATAATTTTAGGATTTGAGCTGTTAACAAATTAAATTTAAGGCAGAGGAAATAAAAAGTGCACTAAGAATCTGTTTGTCATACTCTGAAAAATCACAAGGACAACTCATTTATTACAGACAGTCAGACATCCTTCTCAGGATATAATACTCTCCTTGGGCTTGACTTGACACAAACAGATTCCTCAGAAATCAACTGACTTGATTATTATATCAGCATTTTTCTTGGACTTCATTATAAGTTCTGCATTAAGCCTGTCGTTGTTCTCTATCTGCATCAAGAAAATTTTATGTTGAATGCAAGTGTGTTACTCAATACCAAAAAAATAGATCAAATATATAGTGTCAACACTCGACTGGGCAGAAATAATCAGAAAAAAAAACATCACAAGTTAAAATATAAGTTTACCCGCTGTTTAGCAATGTCTGGAGGCTTGCCTATAGATGCAGAAGGAAACGAAAATCACAAGTAAATTCAATATGCCATCTCTACGGAGGAAGCTGATATAACATATTATGGAAAAATACTTAGAAAATACCAGTTGAAATATGCCTCTTTAAAACTCGTTGCATTGCTTTCTCAATGTCAATATCAATATACCTAGAACAAAACAGGAACAAACAAATTAGAAAAACTGGCATCCTTGACAATTCTCTTTAAGTTGCAAAAGCTGAAATCGCTATCAGATTAGGTTGCATCTTTCTAGATAGATATACAGCTATTTTCTACGGATCTTGAAATTGCCCAAGCAAGTGTCATTCCACAACATTGACCAATAGACCCAGTCTTATAGGTTATGTAGGTCTGAAACAAAATGCAAGTTATGACCTGTTTTTAGTACCACCTCTTAGCAAGAAAGGTGGACAAAATAAGCCAGTGATTGGGACTAGAAGTCGTTACTCTGAGATTTAAATGAACTCTTTCAGTAATGGTGCATTAGAAAAGCTACTATTAGTCATGTCAAAACAATTATACTCAGCTATGTGAGAATATAATTCCAAACAAAACTGTAGATTTATGTATTTGGTAAACAGTACATACTGTAGAATGAGAAAAAGGAAGCAAACATAAGTGTATAATAATATCATAGTTTTCTTAGCTGAATACACTCTCGTGGTTAAAATTTATTTACAATTTAACCAGTCAAAGACTAGGCTAAATATTGGATTATAGAAAGGAAAAACAATTGAGATAGCAGCTCGAAGTGAATCAATGGCCCTAGTATTGCTATCCATTGGCACCTCTATCTACTTAGGGTTCGAAAACCAAATACCTATTTAATAACAATAATGGCATGCACATGAAACAAGCACAAACTTATCTAAGCTGAATATATAATTCAGAAAACATACGATTGTCTTTAATAAGAAGAATTTTCAAGCAGAGGGTCACAGGCTCAAATCTGAATTTTCATAACAGAATTAACATACAACTTTCAAAACTTTGAAGGCCAACGGGAAAATATATGAAGAAACATGTGCCTTGGTAAAATCAATACTTGCCATTTCTCGTCAAACAAAGAAGATATCTCCTTCCATACCCCATCTTCCAAGAGCAAATAGTTACCTTCTACAATAACAACCTTGTGCCTACACAAAGGAAGAAAACAAAGGAATCTGTCCATGCAGCAGTATATATCTACAAAACCAAAATAAGCTGCCAATGTAGCAAGAAGCAACAATTTGGAAAATCAATTACCCTGATTTGTAAAAAGACAAAGATAACTGGAGATAAGCAAAAAAATAAGAATACAAGTGTTACAGAAAAAATTCACAAGATATTATTGCCTATTGACATTAATTTTACAGAAGTTCTCAATAACAAAATGAACAACAAAAATAATGAGCGCCTGGGGCTTAAAAGCTAGAGTTGTTACATGTATATAACTACCATAAAGTTCAATTATAGTTAGTACATTTACTCAACAGAAAATTCTTGAACATGTAGATTTTCAATGGAATCACCTGGATTTCGGCTTACCTCTTGAGGCAGCTTATTAGTACTGCTATAGATTGGCCTCAAAAAGTTTAAAAGACACTGGATTACATGACAAATTCAAATATAGACACAAGCATATTATAATGGTGGAGAATTTGGATTTCATTGCCCCTAGCTTCCTCATGATCACAGTGTCTCTGTTTTTATATTTTGAATCGTATTTCATCATTTACTTTTGTTCAATATATATCATAATTTGTGTCAAATTTATAAAATGCTGATGAGTGGACCACATCTTAAATGTTAAGATACTCACTGAAGGTTCACAAAGATATCATCTTCAACTGGGTCCCCAACACCATGGTCAAATGATGGTACATAAACTGATCCCTGAAAAATTTGTTTCACCAAAATGCAACAGAACAAAGCAGATAAGAATTCTGTCATGTCAATGCACAGATGCTTACTGTTCTTTCTGTGCATCCCAGCTTTCACACAGAATTTGCCCATAAACATAATCCATATAATTTGAGAGAAAAAGTCAAGGCAATAAACCAATTCTAAAGTTTCCACTTTTCCGAGCATGCTGAATAATAATAATAACAAGAACATTAAATCTTAAAAAATTTAATAAACCTTACATGAATTCTCAGATTCGTGAGACATGTAAGCAGTCGCAATGGATTGAATGTCCAGGGAGCTGATATACAAATTTGAAAGACAAAACGGGTCTTTTATGAATACAATGTCTGAAATTGATGAGTAATAAAAAGGGGTACCTTACCTCCCCTTCTGGCATGTGCTTCCTCGGGATTCTATTATCAAAAACATCACTTAGAATGTCAGAATTATAATTCCACATGCTATTGACAATAAAATAAGGATTTTGGTTCATGAGTATTTATACAATGTTCTCAATGTAGTTAACTAAATAGATTTTTTATTTTTATTTTTTGCACAGCGGACATAATGTATGTTCTAATCTCCCAATGATCTGAATGTAACCTCATTTCAATCTCCAAGGAAAGATCAATATAAAAAATATCATGAGATGTTCATACCCCAATCATTTGAATACATGGAAAATCACAGCAGATCACACATTTACTGTACTTTCTAGTACATTTGATAGATGGATTGCTCTAGCTTATCACTCTAGATCAACACTAAGAATAATGAAAAGAAATAAACTCAGTATAAAATTTCATGTGGATAACAAAAAATGGTGAGCAACTGAAGGACACTAACCTCCATTGCGTCTAGTTCAGAACGATAAAGATGAAAACCATCCATGGGAACCACAACAGCAACATCTGGAGGTTGAACCTGAGAGTCAAAGGAAGAAGCTTTCTCTGGCCAAAGTTTGTTTATACGTCTGGCTACTTCATGTGCTAGAGTGCTTTTACCAGCACCAGGAGGACCAGCCAGCCCAACTAAAAGCCTGTGCAGTATCATAGAAATCATGATTAACATGAATATAATTGGAATAGCACACAAAAGGCCGGTAGAATTTTTGGACATTTGATGATATCTTCTGCTTCACCAACCTCCCAAAAATAGATGAGGGAGATCTAACTACTTTACTAGTCCAAGTTCTTCATGTAATAATTGGCCTAGTATAGGGGCCATACATTTAATTGAAGATAACTTCAGATGTTTTTCAGATTAAAAATCTAGTCCAAAATGGCAAGTAAAAGATCATCAAAATAGTAGTTTTGCCCCACCAAACTGAAGCTTTCATAACAACAGGATTTTGTTGGTCACTATATTATAAAGCAAAATGAGAAAAATTCCTGTCATGATAACTAGATAAAGGTTAAGTAATAAATCATACTTTAACTATGACAATCTCATAACATTTAAGGATCATACAGTAGATAACAGTTCCACAAACAATAACTTACTTGTGATTAGGATTTGATGACACGGATACTGAAGGCAGAAGACGTGTAACCAATGTATCATATAACTCATCAACACGGCTGCAAAGTGCAAACAACAGATGTAACTATATCAACTCAGTTCAGACTACCTATTCATATTCTACCACAAAAAAAAAAATTGTATAGACATATTTCAGTGCTATTTTCATCTTTGCGTGCTGCTTTTTCAGGTTCACCCAATTCTTTTTTTCCCCGAGGAATCAACAGCTCCATAAGTTTCGACGATAGCAGCTAAATATGCTTTTGAATAACTATGGTTCTTTGTGAAAAAAAAAAAAAAAAAAAACTAAAATTCAGTGTCTATATCATTATCACGTAAGAAAAGTGGCATTCTATATATAGTTCTTACTACATTTCCCTTAAAACGATTAGCAAAACTTGGGTATGAATAATAGGTTCGCTGCACCATACTCCACAAACAAACTTGACATTTATATCATATCCTCATTTTGTATTTGCAAGTGAAGGAAAGAAAAAAGGTATATATGAAGATTAAAAAACACTTGAAAGTTATAACACGAAAGACAGTATACCTTCCCTCTACAACGTGAACTTGTTCCTTTTCAGCAGATAAAACCTAGCAGAGCGAAAAACGGTATAGCAAACAGAATTAACAAGGCATGCAGCGCCAACACTAATGAAAACTGGTGTGCCTTTTAAATTTCAAACATGCAAATGACATGAAAATCATCAATTCACATTTGCAAATCGTCCTTGCATTGTATTTGAGGTTTTCTCTATTATACAATTGAATCATCGTTTCAAACAAGAAAAATCTTAATCATAAACCTTAAAGAGAGCACTCTTCCTGGTTGGGGCAAGTGACAGCTGCACGAACTTGCTAGGCCGCGCGATGGACAGTGAACACAGTTTCCGATCGCGAGCCTCTTCTATTCTCAGCAACAAAGGCTCTGTGTGAAGCGAATTAAGAAGCGAAATTGAAGTTATGCTTAATTACACCAAAACGAAGAGGGAATGTTGATACGAAAAGAAATTCCATTGGCAAATTGTTCAGAATCATTATAAGGATTAGAAAGAAGCAGACCTGGCGAAGCACGTGCTTGATTCCAGTATCCTCTTGCCGTCGTGGAAGAGAAGGTTGCTTCCATTTACTCGATTTCAATCGTCTTCTAAGTTCAACCATGGCAACAACACTGCTTCACGCTTCTCACAAAGAAACTCTCACTCTAGAATTCGTAATGTCTAAATACTTTTATTTTGAAACAATTATCAACAAGTCGTTGTAGTATAGTGGTAAGTATTCCCGCCTGTCACGCGGGTGACCCGGGTTCGATCCCCGGCAACGGCGACTTTTTACTTTTTAATACTAAAAAATTTGAATGTGCTTAGTTGCGCGTTCGATGCAAGATTAATACAGTATTTCGGGTCTTAATGAAATAGACGGTTCGATACTCAGCAACGGGAATTATAATTTTGTTTTAGTCATCAACTTTAATAAGTAAATATTATATTAACCGAAACAAGTTTTTACAATATGAAACTATTTTAATTTTTTTATATTGTTTTTTATTTGTTCCTTCAAAATAATTAATTCATTTTAATCTGAAAACAAATTTAATATTATTTTGAATATAAGAAAAACTTATATAAAAAATTAAAATTTTATGAAAACATATAACATCATGAATTAAAGTAAAAGAAAAATAAAAATAAACAATACGGATAAAAAGTTATTTACACTTTTGGGTCTCAGTGAGCTAATTAAATTTGAACCATCATTAGGTACTTCACGAGTCACGGCTGTTTCCAAATGGCACATTATCTGCATGTTCGTTTAACTGTTTAAGCGTTTCTGATCCACATATGAAGCATTATATTTGTCAAAAACTCAAAAGCAACTATTTTGCTTCTGTGATGTCCGTCAAAGCTGCTGAGGATAGGAATTCAAACATGCTATGTAGCCTGAAAAAATAATGTATTCTATCTGCATATTGAATTCCAGACTCATTGACTATAGGAAGGTGGCCATTTAAAATATACACGACCGATTAACGCGGCCATATTGACACTACTTGTAGGCCAGATCAATAGCTTCAGGGGAAAAATATATAAAATTTGGTTAAAAAATGTGGTAGCAAACTTGAACATTTTACAAAGATAGAGTTCTCGCCTTCTATGTTCATGGGAGCCAATTCAAGAACCTAACTTGAACATCTATGACTTGTTTAGTGCCTAGTGGAGTTCTAAATACAAGACATGCGTGCAATACATAAAGCCAGTCTCAAGGGAGTACATTAATACAAATATAAAATGATCAATTATCTCCCCTAATCTATAAGAGCTGCAGTTGACATCAGGAGAGAAAGACGAGATCTAGGTAAGACCCATTATACTTGTCCATATCCTGTCCTTCACACTGCATGGACTACAAATCCACTCAATCCACAACAACGTTACAAAGACGTCTCTTCTTTCTCCTTTGCTTTTTCTCATCTTCAGGCGACTGCACATTGAAACAAAATTGTGTAAATTATGTGCTACAAAAAGAAAAAATTGTAAGCTGAGGTTCAAGTCCAAATAAAATCCTCTAAAGCAATAGTACAACGCATAGCACAAGTTAAGGAATCTATGCAAGTTTTGAATCCCCTTTCCATTTATATGGGGGATAAACGACACACCGATTCACTTTACATTCACTTTACAGAACATGATCCCTATCATAACATTGTTGCACAAAATTAAAATTCGGATGAAATTATTTATTAAGATGCCAGATAGTCACTTGCCACAGTGCGGCATGGTATGGAGATAGCTTCCTAGCTCCTACTAACATGCTGTCAACTTTTCATTTCTTAAGCAGAACAAAATCGCCCCAAATTATTCTAAAACATAATCAGTTATTTCTTTTAGCTTACCTCGCTATTAACTAAATGAGGAACCCAAACCCTTTTGGAGCCATCAGGTAAACGCTTACGAGGTGAAGGGTTTTCCATATCAGTAAAAGCATTGCAAACCTGCAAACAAATCACAACCAAGCATGGAAAGGTACATTTGATGTTAAAACATGTTTTATTCATTAACTGCTGTAATTTTTTCTTTATGTATTTGATAAGCCATTCTAGTAGCTTATATGCTACTTTGACAAGTGACAACTGAACTGATTTGTTACCTGACTTTGGATGGCCCCAATTAACATGTCCTGACAACCAGATGCATGCACATTTTCTAAACTGGGGCACTGAAGCAACAGTCTCTGTACAAAAAAAGGGGAAAAGGATCAATCATTATGGAAATCCTTAATGATTGCATCAAAATTTTGGCTGATAATGACAATAGAACATGGGCATAAAATGACTACCTGGATGCAAATTTCTACAAGAATTTAGATTTAGATCATTGAGTTGTGGGCAGTTTAAATACAAGGCCTGCATGTTAATTCAAAAAAGAAATTGTCAATATGAGAAGCATGAGAAAAAACATGCTCAATAAACTTGATTAGTCAAATAAAACTTACATCCAAGCCTGAGCATCCCCACAAACTAAGTTTCTTTAAACAGTTATGTTTGATGATTAACTTTTGGTTTGTAAGGTGTAGATTAGTACTAGATGTTTTCTGTAATTTGCGGTTATTTTCATCAGCAGTTGGATGGTGGGAATTAGGTTCACATATGGTCATGCCACAGTCCATAAGTTCAAGATGTGGCAATTGAGCCGTAGCAAATTGAATGCCACCTGAAATATAAGAGAGACAGATGATTAGAAGGTAGAAATTAAACTAAATGAAAGTTGGTGAAGCAATTGAATAAATAAAACAGTGATTACTTGAAGTCACATTGGGGCAAAGGGCGAGAAGGAGTCTTGTCAATGTTTCAGAGAACACATTGCAAATCATGCTAACGCCACTGTCACTGACACTGGATCTGCGATATTAGATAAACCATTAAGCATAGTTCATGAAACAGGTAACACATTCACACACTCAATCTAGATCAACAATCTCACCGGTCCCTCACCAACCAAATTTCAGTTGTTCATTGCAGGATCAATTTATTTGCATCTAATGGTCCACAGTTATTGACCAATTTATTTTGCAATTGGTCAATTAACCACAAGGTTTATCATTGTTTTAAAACCTTTATTGATGTTTTTTGAAATTAATCAATTGACATGAAAATTGGTCAATGTTATTGGAGATTGACCAAGAACAACAACAACAAAGCCTTATCCTACTAGGTGAGGCAGGTGATGACCAATTGATCAATTTCCAAAATACATTGACCAAATTATGTATTAACATTGATCAACCTTTATTAACAATAACCAATTGACCAATGGTTGTAGACTTTTAAATACAATGAACCTTTGTGATTTGACTAAAGACGGAGTTGGCCAGAGAGGACCCATTTTGGCCACTCACCCACTCTCAAACTATACTTTACTATTTCCAGTTTCCCACTTCTTTATAACGTGTACTGTATCAAGTTGCTACAGAACTTTAATTGTTTCCATTTTCCAAGGCATATTTATTTTCAGAACTCCTATAGAACATCGAAGAAAACTAGAATGGAAACAGGCATACCCACTGAGATCAAGCAATTCCAGATTTAGATAGCTTGAGGCAATTGCAGCAACAGATGCATCGGTAACTTCGGATCCAAGAACAAGTGAAAGCATTCGCAGCCCGCTAATAGAGGAACCAACAAAATTTCGTCAATCTTATCATTAAGGCGGATGTTACAGCAGTAAAAAAATCAAATACAACCTATGATGCATAGATACTATACTATTATCTGATATGGCAATTGGAGTTAGATACTTGCAAAAATATATACGATACAGTACACGTATAATGCGTATTTACGATAAAAATTCATAAAACATAATAAATATATAATTGTAAAACATCACCTTTAACTCAAATTAATTGGGGTCGGTGGTAGATGAACCCAATGATAGATATAAGGAGGTAAAAAAAAAGATAAAAAATAAAAGAAAAGAAAATAAGATAAAAGAAAAGAAGGGGGAAAGAAGGATAGGGAAGATGAAGAGGAAAAGGACTAAGAAGGGACCATCTGGAACATAGAGATAACAAAAGGTCTAACCCTCCACCAAACATCCAGGAGCCTAATTCTAAAATCCAAATAACAAGTATAAATCATTTTGTGATTATAAATCACTTCCTATTTGAAGTATTAACTCCAACCTTTCTTGAGATCATTTATCAGGAGAAAAGTTTCCATTCTGGATTCATCAAGGGACAATATTTCTACATTTCTATATTATACATGCTTTTATTAGAATTTCATAATTTTGTTCTAAAGCTTGAATCCTTTACTGGTATCAATGAAGTATTCAAAAGTATTAGATACTGATACAGATACAAATGACAATATTGATGCTTAATGGAATATAACAAAAAAACAAATGAGGAAGACAATTTCTCATGTAAATGAAAATACTATCGGGTGCTTAAAGAACTTGTTAGGAAACAAACATAAAGTATTTAATAAAAAATATTTATTATATTTATAATGCAAAAATTATGTCAACAACTACATTTGAAATAAATCTGTGCTCACTCACTCTCTGCATATAAAGGGGTATGTCTAGTACAAACTTGAGGTGAGATTAATATTGACTGGCATTTATGGATTATAGTAAAGATTTAGACCAACCTTAACTGAGCAGCAGTAAGAGCAAGCACAGCAGCATGAGAGAGCCGCATTGAAGATATATGCATGTTTTGCAACCTCGGGCAACGTCTTCCCAAACCTTCAACCATGGTTGTAAGATCAGTACTGTCACTTTCTCGGTGAGCAAACTCCAATGAAATCTCTCTCAACTGAGGACAATTAAAGACCTAACATTTCAGAGTATCTGTTAGTAACTAGATTTCACTCTGAAAGTAAGATCAAAGGGATATATCAAATTAAGAAATTGATCACATCACACAAGATTAAATGAAGATAGAAAAGTTAATCACCATCTTAGAAAGAGAGTACAGATCGGACAACCAAAGGGTAGAAAGACTAGAAGAACAAAGAACAAAACCTCCAAGGTTAGAACAACCTTCCATCTTGAGGCTTTTGAGGCTCTTTTTATCCGCAACAAATCTAGCTAACTCAACCCTGCATTGTTAATGTTGCAGAATAGGCAAAATTAATCAGCAAAAAGTGGCATCCTCTGGTTAAGCTTGCATACTTCTACAAATTGTTTAAAGCTTGGTTGTGGCCAAAGTTATGAATTCTGAGAAAAATGAAATTTACAACCTTTTCAACAATAAAAAAATTATTTTAACTTTTTAAGCATGAGGCTCATAAAATATATCCATATTTACACTTCAAAGTTAATTTTATTTTACCATCTGATCAAAATTAAATCTTCTAACTTATTTACAAAATATCATTATCAAGTACATGTTAACCTCAGTTTTTTTATATTATTTCTTTCAATGTCATTTCTCTCGATCGACCAAAATCTATAATGAAAGAACCTTAACGTGACTTGCAAACATAAACTTTCATAATCAATCCACTAATACCAAATTAGCAAGTATTAAATAAATCATCATCTTCAATAGATGTCAAAAAATCTGACATTCCAAACCCTAATTAGAAACAATTTTATAAAATAGAACAAAGATATAAATACAAAAAGTTGTACGAATTCAAGCTATATATAATTTGGTGCCACTGAATCAAACCACAATCACTTGTTCAATTTTTTCCTTACACAAATTGTAAACTCGAGGGCTCAACAACTAGAAAAACCACTTTCCAATTAAAAACGAAAATAAATAAACAAAGGGCAGGAACATGACAAGTACCCGCTGATCCGATTAACTGCAGTATCAGAGACCGAGATCTCCAAGAATGCCAAATTCGGGCATGAGAATGCAATACAAGCCAGCATCGTGGAATCCACGTCACTGCAACAACAACGAACACGGCTTAAAGTTACAATCTCAATTTTAATACAAAATTATTGTCCTTTGTCCATTCTAAGACAATATTCTTTCCATTAGTTCATTGTTCAAATTATAGCATCTTGTTCTTCGGATTTGTCCTTTTCCTCATCCATTAATCAAATCACATCTTACCAATTGCAAAGATCTTGCATAGTGGTGCAGGTTTAAAGGTTTACATGTTCCATCTATCTTTTTTTTTTTAATTTAAGTTGAAGAAGAAGAAGAAAATTGACCCCAAACCTTTCCATTCTAAGAGAGAGTTTCACAATCGCCGGGCACTTCTGCAAAATCGACGACACAAAACCCACCTGAGTCCACGGCGGAACCCTAATCCTTAACTCCTCCGCTGCCCTCCACAAACTCTTCGTCATCTCCCTCCAACCTCTGCTCACCTTCGCCGCCGACAACAGCCCCGCCGGCGGCAGCCTCCTCAAAACTTCCCATAAAAGATTCCCCGGCAAACCAGAGGAATCCAGATCATCCTCTTCGGGCCACGCGTCAACAGGCTCCGACGGATCGAATCTGCCGGTCTCGCCCTCGTCGAAGGAGAGAGCGCGGCGGAGGTGGGACAGCGGGAGGCGGAAACGGCGGACAAAGAGGAGTGGGAAGGGGTGGCGGAAGAAGCGGGGGTGGGAGTAGGGGTGGTCTTGCCGGAGCAGTCATGGCCCTTCTTAGGGAGGCCGCAGCGGCCACAGTTGTAGTTGCCGCGTTTCTTGCCGCCGCGCTTTGCGTCGGAAGGGACGGTGGGAACGATGTGGGGTTCCGGGTGAAAATGCTGCATAGTGTTGTGAATTGTGAAGTGTTGGAGTTTGGTTTAGTGAGTGAAGACGACGGAGGCTAGGGTACGAAACCCGAACTCCTGCGTAACTTATGTAAGACGACGCTGACCGTTGGATCGAAATGGTTATGCAGATCTCGATGTGGACGCGATTTCGAAACCGTCTCGAAAAGTGTGCGCCGATTATGTCATTTTTTTTTCGATTTTCAAAATTCAAAGGCTTTTTCGTTCTTCCCTTTTTGCCCCCGGCCTTTGCAACTGTGCCTTTTTTGTTCTTCCGTTTTTGCCCCTGGCCTTTGGAACTGTGCCATGACCGCCAATTTTTCATTTTTTTTTATAACGTGTTATGACGCTATTACCCTTGTATAAAGCCTTTTCTGCTGGGATTAGTAAAATGAGTTCGACATTTGCATTGTGCCTTTGTAGAAGCCGGAAGGACGTGTGTTGTGGAAGACCGACGATTGAAGACATTGTTGGCGCATCAGACGACGACGGTATATCATCGACGAGTGACCTCTGTGCAGTGTCAGGTTTGGTTCGATTTTCCTGCATCTACATGAGGTTGGGTTTCAGATTTGTGTTATTTGAAAAATGGTGTGTTATGTTGTGAAAGGTACTGAATATTTATGTTTTCGAATTATGATCTGATTAAGCCAAATTTCGTTATTGGGAGTCATGTCATGTGTTGTCATGCGTTGTTGTTGGGAGTCAGTTGAATGTAGCCGTCGACCGTGGTTTAAGCTGAGGCGGAGGACGGGTATCCTGCAGTGAGAAGAGAAGGATAAAACAGGTGATTAGAAATGGAAAGGGTACGGCGCACCAGCATTGCGAAGAAGGAGAGAAGAAGCGGTTATTGTTAGTTGGGCCTAATGTGCTTTGTGCACCCACTTTTTTGTTATGCAGTTTGTTATTTCATTTTGGAAGTGGGCTGTTGTGTGTTGTCAATGTTATCCACCGTTAAATAAGTGGTTGTGTGACATTTTGGAAGTTGATCAATGAATAGTATTTAAGTAAGAGGGTTTTTTGCAATGGTCATGTTTACCAGTTTTGTGTTTTGTTTCATCAGGATTTGTGGTTTGGTTCATTAGGTTATTGCATGGTATGTCTGGAATTAGTGAAAGTGATAAAGAATTGGCCTTACAAATGAAGTCGCGGCAGAGGAAACCTGAATACAGCCTTCGTGTTGTGCATATGAAGGACACGGTTAGCATGTAGAATTTGTTAATTTTTTGTACAGTATATGGCTTAATTTCATTATGTTAATCTTTTGTAGAGTATTGGCGCTAATGTGTAAACACAA
>PYAF01001862.1:1539007-1563000 GCA_007407185.1 Glycine tomentella
AGTATAAAATAGAAATAGGCAAGAGAAAAAAAATAGAAGCAAAACAAGGAAATATAATATCTATTGATTATATCCACAGATTTTTCTATAAAAATATTAGTCGAGCTCAATCCCAGATTATGTTTATGTACTTAGAGAACAGAGAAGTGTTTTTACCATGTGCAACCAAAACAGCAATTTGCATTAGACAATGTAAAAAACAACAGTTCACAATTAAAACAAACAAAGTTCACCTTTTTAATTAGCTAGTCTTTGATAATAACTATTGTAAAACTTCAGTTCTCAGACATTAATATAGGAACAATAAAAAAATAATGTATGTCATAATATAAGAAAATTCTGATATGAAAAACAGAATATTAGAATTTGAAGAAAAAGATATGGATACAAATTATTACCTAGCATATGGGCGATATGTAATGCCTCCAACAACGTGATTACGCCTTATAACCATTACAGACTTATGGCTCCTACAATTTTAACATAAAAAGAATTTGTGATTAAAAACGAAGAAAGAAAACTCAAGTATAACAAGGGAACCTGTTTAAAAGAACTTGTTCAGGGGAGAAGTCTAGGATACATTTTAAAACTCTTATTTGATGAATTAACTAGTTCACAAAACTGACCATGCCTGCAAACTAAAATTTGTATAAGAAATATCTCAATATACCAAACAACAGATTGTTAACATTACCTATCCATAACAAGTCGGACAATGTACTCCTTGGGCATATTGGGAAGTTGCCTAGCAAATATATTCTTCAATCCAATCAACCTAAGGAACAAATAACAAAAGTGGAACTTATTATTATTAACGATCAATTGATCATGTTGCTAATAATAAAATTTGCCAAGCTTTTAATCTACAACAGAAAATTGCCAACTGAATATCATATTCTCATTTACCGTTACAATGGGTAATGTATAACTTATATGCATGCATGATTGAATTTGAAGTGTTAGGAAAAATTAGCAGTTAAACTATCTATCTATCCAGGCATGGCAGCATAAATGTTAAGAGTAAAGAGAAACACATACATACCAAACCATATGCTCATCAACACCATCGTTTGAAAGGCATACAAATTTGAGCTTTCCTGCTTCCTCCTGAAAAAAATAAAAAACAACCAAACATAGTCACAACCATGAACACCTACACCTCCAAACAGTTTGTAACAATTTATTCATCTAAATGTAAAGCAATGAAAATGCCCCAAATGCGAAACCATCACATTACATATAACCAAATAATTATAGTCATTGACAGGTAAAGTATTCATATTCGACAAATTTAATTTCAATGCATTAACAATGTCAACTATTAAAAAATCATCGTTGTTATGACTTTTAAGGTAGTCATTGAAAAAATGAACTAATTTACCACACATATTGATTTGTAATTTGTGATTGGATGAGAGTGTAAAATCTCATTTACATTGTCAATGCATATACTATTTATAGTGTGTTTGGTTACCTCCTAGAATCAATTTTGACCCCCAAAATAATGGTGGCAAATTGAAAAGGTTGAAGCAAAATATTGGTTGCTTTAGCCTTCAACTGGATATTAGAATTAATTTTGGTATCCAAACATACACTTAAGAAAAAAATATCCTAAAAAGTTTAAGGACTAAAAAGATAGTAAACGCCTTCCCTCTAAACCAATGTTGTCAAGATCGCGATCATACTCGCAAACTCGTACGATAATGCGATTTTCAGACGCATGCACGAGTTAACTCGGAGGGGGATCGTTAGCTTTGCGGATCGTTGGCAGATCGCGCGGTGGCTCGCAATTTGGATGGATCGACAATCCGTGTCGATCCCAATTCTCTTCTTCTCCCTCCGCTCAACGGCGCCCCTCCTCCAAACCTCTCCCTATGCTACCGCCATGGTTCCTCTCGCTCTCACGAGGCTCACGCTCGCGTTTGGATTGGGCTTTCTTCAACCGCTTGGTTCGCGGAGACGGAGAGCGCGAGCGAGAGGGAGAGTCCTGCGAACGGCCTAACCGTTGTGGCTGTACTGCGGCCAGAATGCTCGTGCTTGTCTCGCAACCGCGGAGAGACGCTGCTGCGGTGGCGACGAGAGGAGGGAGAGTGGCTGCTGGAAGAGTATTTCTTACTCTATAAAAAAGAAAACAAAGTACTTTTATTTATTTTTTTATTGCTTTTCTCTCTCTCGCTCACTACTCATGTACTTTTATTTATTTTTTTATTGCTTTTGTTTTCTTTCTCAAGTCTTCTTTTCTGGCACCACCGTGGACTTGCTTTTCTCTCTCACTCACTGTACCTTAGTGCTCTTTGCTTTACTTTTAAATTTTTTTTATTGCTTTTGTTTCTTTCTTTATGCTCTTTGCTGGAAGAGTCTTCTTTTCTATTTTTATTTTTTTTATTTTATGTTATGGCAAGAGGGAGAGAGGGTGTGTATTTTGGATAGAATCATTTCAATGATATTTAAATTGAAATTATATAATAGTTTTTATTATGAGTTATAAGTTATTTTTTTTTGTCTATGTTATCTTTTTTTATGTATATGCATGTGTATAAATATAATTTTACATATATACGTAACTCTTCCGATCCGAGTTACGATCCCCGAGTTACGATCTTTTATCCCCTTTCCGATCCTCTTCCGATCCTCGAGTTTGACAACATTGCTCTAAACCAAACAAGAAAAGAGTTACTTAACCTCCCTAACTCCCTTCCGTTAAAATTCCTCTTCTCCCCTCCCTTCTCTTAACCAAAGGGAATGCGTCTAATCAAAAGGGAATGTGTATAATCAAAATCCCCCACTTCACTTCCCCTTCCCCTCAATTAAAATCTATGTCCTCCACTCCTTTGAATGATCAGAACCTAAACGAATTAGAGTTTAATTTCTAGAAATCATGTTGGGGATGACTTTTAAACAGTCATTGTAATTGTAATATAAAATTCAGCACAATTAACAATTTCTGATTGGTTGACAAAGTAAAAATCGAGTCTCAAAACAATTCCAAAACATGACATTAAAACAAGAATAAGTTACACTTGCATCCCCAGTGTTTTTTCTCAAATTGCACCCAATACCCCTTTCTATTTATACATTACTTTTACCTTCTTTTTCTAGCGTCTTTAACTAACATCAATTGAAACATATGAGAAGCCGAAATTGTCTATTAGAGTAAATTATACTTGTCCCCTTGTGTTTTCTCTCAATTTGCACTAGATATCCCTCCCTTTTTATATTGCTTTTACTCCCTTCTGTTAAGGTGGTTAACTAACGCTAGTGTCCAGGGACCAGACAGAGCGGTGATGGTGGCCGAAGATGGGGGACGAAGAGGTGGTGGAGGTAGATATGGAGGCGGCGGTGGTTATGGTGGTGGCGATGGCTTTGGTGGAGGCGGTGGCTACCACGGTGGTGGTTGCTCTGATGAGAGTGGGTGCATGTAGTGTGGGTGAGGACCACGATGAGGAGAAAGAGATGATGATGTCGTGGGAGAGGAAGGAGAAGGAGGTGGTGGTAAATGAAAGAGGAGTTCTTGAAGATGTGATTTTGAGAAGAAAAAAAAATGATATTTTAGACATAAATTTTCATAAAAAATAATCTATCTAGCACGTGTCTCCCTTCTGATAAATTAGGGGATTTTTTTATAGGATGTAATTTGGATAAAACACATTAGATGTTAGTGTAATTTATTCTTAAAACAATTAATCAATTTATTCACGAAATGCATTACAAAGTGCTTATTACCTCTTTCTTGAGACTCTCTTCCCTGGCAGTGTAAGCCCCACTCGTTTGCAAATTATCAGTAAAAATCTTAGTCGGGTCCTCTTTAACCACAATCCCGGGGACCGATCCCGCGGCGGCGGCGCCAGATCCGACTGCTCCGGCGTCTTTGACGCCGTCAGAATTCTCAATTTTGACGGTGGAGTTTTCGGTCTTGAGCTTGGTGTTGCGGGGAGCGGAGGGAGGGTTGCTGAGCCTGGTGGCGGTAAAGGTGCGCATGGAGGAGTCGTTGTCGTTGTCGTTGTCGTAGTCGTCCTCGTCGTCGTCTACGACGGCGTCCTCGGAGTCTTCGTCGGAGTCGGAGTCGGCGCCGCGGGCGGAGATGCTCTCTAGGTCGTCGTTGGAGGTGAGGGCGCCGTCGCGGGTGTCGGCGGAGAAGGAAGAGGGGGGGAAGGGAGGCGCGTGGTCCTCGGACGCGAGCTTGCGCTTGTGGATGGAGGAGGTGGCGGAGGCGGAGGCGGAGTGGGAGGGAGAAGGGGACTGGGAACTGCGGGAACGAAGTGGCCCTCCGCCGTGGAACTCCATTTTTTAGGGTTTTGTTCTTTCGCCGTGAATCTGAATCTAATCTTCGACTGGGTTATTCAAGTGATCGAACTTGTTTGCACTTTGCAGTTCCAACACGATGGTCCTTTCCGACTGGGTTATTCAAGTGATCGAACTTGTTTGCACTTTGCAGTTCCAACACGATGGTCCTTTGTTCGGCGTTCGCTTTGTTAAACTTTCGTTATGATCGATGAATTAAATAGTTTCAGTTTGGTGGGCTTGTTGGGCTTTCCAGAATATTCTTGGGATTCCTTTGTTTTATAATACACTTCATTCCTATTTTGAATTTTAACTTTAAGATGAAATTACACTCACATTCTCTATTCTTTCTTTTTTTTTATATTACTTTTAACCTTTTTTTTTACGTCGTTAACTAACTTTAGTTAAAATATGTGAACAAAAAAAATTATCATTATATTTTACTTATAAAATCTAAATTATCTCCTTTTAATTAGTTTCAAAAAGGATTCACGTTCTATTTCTCTTCCTCATTCACGAATACTGTTCATCTTCCTCTTATTGGTGAGTTATTCTTTAACGTTCACGGGATGCGAGAGTTCCTCTTCCTTTCACGACATTCACGTTCCATTCCTCTTCGTCGTTCGTGAGTTCTTATCGTTCCTCTTTCAGTTCACGAGTTCTCCATTGTTCGTCTTCTTCTATCATTATCTGGTCTTATTTTATACTCAATTTTACATTATAAACATTATGGACAATTTATTAGTATAATAATAATTACTTGCAAGAAATTTTCAAGAACACAAAGAAAGATAATAGACCAATAATCAAATTCATATTGAAATATAATGTTGTCTATGTTCCCTAATGAAAATAACATTTCTTTTACAGGGGTTATTATCAATCTTCATTTAAAAAAGTATCTCATGGGTGACTATCCAACAAAACTGATTTTGAAATTAAAATCAATGTGTCAAAGCAATTTAATTATGCTTGTTGGTTTAAATAGTCGTGTCTCTATTACATCATCAAGAAAAATGAAATGTATAATTTCCCAAATGAAATTGGATGAGTGATAAATAAATTGAATTGAATTACTCAATCTATTCAGTTTAACATTATGATGTGCCTTGAAGCTTTTGATTGAGACATTATATTAAACACCTTGTCATAAAAAAATATTTCAAAGAAAGGAGTTAAAAACACAAATGCAAGAGCAAAACACTAAATTTGAAGCAAATGATCATATTTAATTAGAAAAAAATTCAAAAAGAAGAAGGAATGGTGTTAACAATGCATACCAAGAGGGTGTGTCCATATTTAACAAAAAGTTGGGTTCACATCCAATTACATAGAAAATAAAAAGAAACGAGAGTTTAATATATTTTCAGGTTGAGAGGAAGAAGGTGAAGATATCTTAGACATAAAATTTCATTAAAAGTCATATGACCAGCCTGTGCCTACTTTTTGTTAAATTATTTAACTGTATTTAGAACAGAGGGATCTGAGTGTAATGTGAGCTAAATAATTAAAGCATTTTTTATAAGGTGCAAAAAGAAAAGTGTATCAAATAAAATTTAAGCAAAATACAAGGAGATGCATATGTAATTTACTCTGATTTTTATCGTCATAAATATCCTTTGTACCAGAACTACCCTTTATATAAAATAAAGTTTATAAGCCTATTCTCTATAATACTCCGTCTCCGTTGTTCTCTAAATCTTTCTCATCCATTTTCACTCTTCTTCCTCTTTTATCTGTCAAAGGTATTAGAATTTTAGCTTAATTTTGTTCCATCACACCCTATACTAAATTTCAACATATAAATAAAATACTTTAATATCGATACCACACTACCTTTGTTCAATTTCATCATCACAAAACCATGTATGGTGAGGTATATGGAGATTTATTTTTCAATTCTTATAAAAGTAAGTGTAAGCATACTATTTGAGAAAATACTTTTCATAATAGTATTTTGTTTTTCAACATTTTGAAAGAAAAAAAATTTAAAACTCAATATAATCACATTCGAAAAAATACTTTTCATAAACTGTTTTGTTTTTTAAACATTTTAGAAAGTACTTTTTGCAACACTGTTTTATTTTTTAACATCCCAAAAAGTAATTTTCAAAATGTGATTAGATTGAGTTCGAAAAGTATGTTCTGTTTGCATCCATTTGGAGAAATTTAAGATCCAGTCCTGCATAGCTATATATATATAACACCATTGAGGCATCAATTATGTTATGTAAATGAACAGAAATAAAATTGGAAATGAAAGTGGTGGAAACTGTTGCAGGCGTAAATGTATTGCTTTGGAGGATAAAAAATCCCAATGTCAGAGCAAGAGATTGACACGATGAGGGAAAAGAGGGAGGTCAAAACAAAGACTGAAGCGATGGGACATGAAGGATACTGAAGGGGGATGGAGGAGCGATATCAAAGAAAGGAAAGAGTTGATAAAATAAGAGGGGTTGTGAGAGGGGAGCGTGTGAGGTAAAGGAAAGTGTTTGAAAAGAGAAGGTTATTTAACTAAATTAACTTTTTAAAAATGGAAGGAATGTGTATTTAGTAAACAGTAAATGTATATAGCATAAACCTTATTCCTTGTGTTTTTTTTAATGGACTTGTTTACTATTCTTTTAAATATTCATACATGGCTTTTGCTATTGTCTGCTTCCAATTTATTTAGTACACTCTTTTCCTTTTTATTTGGTATGTAAATTTATTATTTTTCATTTATTTTTTTCCAAATACTTTTCATTTCGTCAAACCCCTTTGTTCTTCTTTCCATTTTTTTACTCTCTCTTCTAGAAATGTGATTTTCTTTCGTTTTTAATTCCTTTGTTTGTTAAACCACTTTGTTCTTCTGGAAACACTAAATCCTCCACACCATATCTTTTGCAAATGAGGTTCCTTTTCATTTCAATTTCTTTGCTCATCGAACCCCCTTTGTTCTTTCAGAAAAGTTGTTTTTAAATTCAAACCCTTTATTTTAATGTTATGAGTCTTGCACATATGCTAGATTAAACATTAGTTCTCACGAAGAATAAAGGAAGAAAATAAAATTGTAATGTAATAAAATAAATAATAATAATTAAAGGTAAAAGGTACGCAAATTACTTTGCAAAAAACATATACCTATTAAGCAAAGTAATTTCCAGAACTATGAGTTAAAAAAAAAATACTTCCAAAACTTATTTTTTTTAAAAGATACTTGTTAACATCGACATTTTTTTTATTATTGAAAAATAATTTTCAATAAAGTATTGAGAAATAGTTTTTTCATAGATTATTTTCACTAAGTGTCAAAATATAATCTTTTGACTAATTATACGATGACTGAATAAATGAAAATTTAGAAAGCATTAAGATGTAGAAAAACATCAAGGCACAAAAAGATATTAACGGTAGAGATTGAAGATATAAGTCATCAAGAATGAAAATTCACGACTAAAGTCATGGATGAAGATGACAATTGTAAGTTATTTGGAAAGTTATGAATAACTAGAAATTATTGTCTATAAATACTAATTTGTATCATTGTAATAAAGGTTGAAACATATAACACCCTTATATCATCTTAAGTCCACATGACTTTTACGAATTGATAAGTTAGGAGAATGTTTGCAACAAACATTTCAATTCCAATTTTTATTTTCATCTAACCCTTTTACTTTTATCAATCTCTATTTATTATCAAAACTTTTACTATTTCAATCCATACTTCTTATTATTATCAAAATTAATATCAAGATTTCTATTATAACTATTATTAGAATCATCATTGATATTAATATTATCGAAATTCATAATTTTTTTGTTTATAATTTATTCCAATGATTAATCTTTAATATTGATAAAAGTTTAACACATAGATATATGGTGAAGGATCTATCAAGAGGATAAAAGGTTTCAAAAAAAAGAATTATCTTCTTCCTCAAACATATCTATGATGAAATTATGTTTGTTAAGGAAAACAAGTGAAATTTTCAGTGATAACGATATGTTTTCGAAAAGTAATTTCATCAACATTAAAAGAAGCCACACAAGGTATTGACGAACAAATATAATGTAGTGACTTTTTGATGAAAATGCAATGCACAATATCTTCTAATGACAGGGCTGAGCGCCAACATGCATAAGAGCACAATGTTTGAATGTTGAGTGCCACTCCATTGTGCTAAGGGCAAGTTACATAACACTTAAGTGCTAAGGGCCCTGCATCATGCCATATTTTGAGCTTCTAATTATATTTTGGAGCCTTTTCATTTATTTTGGACCTTCGTGGGCCTAAATTATGACTTCGATGTTTGTTTGGACTCTTAAACTTGCAGTAAGTATTGATATTAAGTCACTGCTTAATTGTGAATGTGAGTGTGTTTCCTCTTAAGATTCTTGGATTAGAACCAAACTTGGATTTTATAAAAAGCTTTTCAAACCCTTTGTGGTAAGATTTTCAACCTAGAGTTATCGTTGATGAGAGGTTGTCGTTCGAATCGTGGCATTTTCTTCCTTTTTTTTGCATTTTATATTTTTTTGTTCTTCAGGGTTTTTCTATGGTAGATATTGCGTTTGGCTCTAGAACCATCCAATATTTGCAATGAGTTAGATCACATCATTTTCCTTAAGAAATGTTTTTTTTTTTTTTTTACATTTTTTTTAAAGATAACCACTTTGGAAATACTTCTTGTTTGGTCAACGAGTAAATTTAGATGAGAGTATGTTTTTAAATCATAATATATTAATAATATTTTTTAGATAAAATAAAAAATATTTGTATAATATTATATTAATATGAATATTAATTATTTTAAAATATATATCATAAAATATATCTTACTTATAATTTTATAATTCAATTATATAAACATAAGATTAATATAAGGATTAATAAATTAAATTAATCTCAACGTTTTGTATGTGATTGAGTCTTGATTTAGATCTAATTCATGTTCATATAAGTAAAAATTTACTATTGGAGCACATTTTTTTCTATAACTTTATCAGTGGAAAAAAAAATATTATTAATATGTCTTACTAGATGATGAAGTAAATCGTGACTGTCACTTTGCTGAGATTGTTGGTGAAATTCGGCATCTGAAGGATCACTTAGGAGAAGTTTAAACCCCTTGGCTGTTTGGTTAGATAAGTATGGGTTGTCAATTACAAATGATGTTGTTATGTTCCCTCCTTTGATGATGTCCTTAATTCTGTTTTTCATGATGGTGATTAATTGATCTTGGGTCTGGAGTGTTTCTTGCCCAGTCCATTCAACAAAAAACAAATCATGAAGAGGAAAATATAAATGACAATATAAATTTAAGATATATTTATTCTCGTATAAACTATTGTAATTATTTTTATAATTTTGTATTATGGATTCAATTGATGCTAGTGTTGTTATGTTGATTTTCAATTAAGGTTAACAATATCAGGAATGCTTTATGATTATGTTGGGATAATTTGAAAATTCATTTTCAATTTAGTTATGAAAAAAATTATTAGCATTTTTTTTATTGATTTTACACTTGGACGAAATGCTGGTAAATATGGATTTTTTTTCAATACTCAATATATATATATATATATATATATTAAAGTTGTTATCCATATATTTAGGAAGATGGAATATTGATTTTTTTTCCATAAGTGGGCTTATTTTTTTTCCTCAAATGTAAATATAAAAATAAGCATTACTCTATCCAAATTTTATCCATTAATATATATTTATTCTTCATTTTATACATTAAAATCCAAAAAAAATAAAATAATTTTGACTTATATCATATCCAAACATGATCAAACGCATTACATCTATTTTTTTTAATCATCATCATTAAAATCTTTGACTCTCTGACGGTGAGACCTACTAGTTCCATTTTTGTGACAGCTTTCCTCACTCTTTTTACAGGAATGGAATACAAGTCTTTTTTCTTTCACAAATTCAACATTTGATGGCAATTGAGCTGCACCAAATTCAACATCCATTAACGAAGTAGCAATAAATTACTGAAAGCAGAGTCCAAGTTCCAAGACACTACGTGGATCTTCAGAGTTAAGTAAGGTGCCTCAAAACGACAAAATAGGTTTACGCCAGCAAATACATTTGTTTGTTTAAAAACGAAGAAACGGGCAGAGGAAACAAAAGCGAAGAGCAAATCTGAAGTGGGTAAGAAAATCGCTAATGCTTTGTTAAACTTGATGAAAGTGGGAAAAATGTGAAAGAGAAAAGAAAGAGGGAGGAGAAGAAAATGAAGAGTTACATTACAGGACTGAAGGGAGCGAATAAATAGCATTTTCTGTGTAAGCAAGAAACACTACAGTACGATTCCCGGGGAGAGAAAAAATAGCATTTTCTGTTCGAGTGTTTGACGCCATCACTATTAATCACCCGCATGAACGGAATTCATTAATTCAATTGTTCACAGTGTGTAGAAGAAATCATGTCATTTTAGCAGAAGATGACAATGATGAACAGTGAGAACGGAGAAGCAAAAATTGATGGACTATATAGAAGAAGCAACCCGTGACACAAAACATACATTTTTAATTCTCTCAAGTAAAAAAAGAGAAAAAGCATCCCAAATATTAAATAAGTAACCCCTAGTCCACTCGGGATTGCATTTTTTGCGGGTGTACAATTGAATGTTGAATGATCTAAAGATTGCATTACAAAATACTCTTCAGTCTTCACATTTTCAGTGTGTTTGAAGGCATCATCTATATACAACCGCACCAGCATCCATTGCTTCTCCTTGAAGAAAGAATTAGAATCAAGTTTCAAACAAAGGAGTAATTTACAAATTATGTGTCATTTCCCCTTCCCCCGACACACCGAATCAAATTCAAACGATTTGTCGGAGCACAGAAGGAATAGAAGATCATTTAAGTCAAGCAAACAAGAAAAGCAATCCACAATATTATCAAATAACGTAAAGAATCAACTTCTCATCACAACCTAACAAAAATACAAATAGCTACCAATACATTTCACCTTTACTTTATTCATTCATTCATATTCATATTAGTAAAAAGTAACACACCCATCATCCCTTACAATAAAAAGCAGAAGGGGATAGAACTATTACAGAACTAAACTACTTTACTTATACAACCCTTTTCGAATCCTCACTCTAGAAAATTAAAACTTAATATATATATATATATATATATATATATATATATATATAAAAAGGCCAAAAAAAACAACCAAATCAAAATTTCACGGGTTTTCTAGGAACACAGCTGCCAAACCGGACTGAGAACTTCTGGGTTTCATCTCCGGTGGCTTCTGATTCTGAACCATCAACTTTGGCTTTGACTTAGACTTTTCATTATCATCTTCACCGAAACTTTCACTTCCACACGAAGTTGTTAACACCACCAACTCTTTCACAAGGTGGTGCTCTTTCTCTTTGGTTTCATCTTTGACTCCACGCGAGCACGTGTAAGGTGAGAGCCATTTGGCTCTGACGTATTCGACTTTTCTCCACGGCGGAACATGCATGCCCCTTTTCTTCAGACTCAGTTTCGCCGCCTCTGAAGCTATGGCCACGATACTCTGCAACCGTTCGCACGTGCCGACGTATACGTAAGGCAGCGTTTGGAGGATCGCTTTGTAGGTCTTGGTGGGTCGAGCTATCTCGAATTCTGATCTGAAGTCAATGTCAACCACCACCCTCTCATTTCCGATTATCACATCAATGTATTCATATTCTCCTAAAAAAAATTAAAAAGAAGGATTAATTAATTTATCAACAAAATCCTAATTTGAACAATTCCTTTTGCGAATTTTCCAAAGAGAGAGAGAGAGAGAGAGAGAGAGAGAGAGAGAAAGTACCAGCTGGACAGAAAGTTGATTTTTCCCAGCGAGATTTGCAGACAGAAGCATCGTATCCGAGAGCTAACAACGCTTGAGTAACGACATTTCTGCAACAATCGTCTTTGCGTTTGCACGTTGTTTTATTCTTCTCAATGATCTTTGTAGCGTCCGCTAGCAAATTCCTTTCACTGACACTCGCACATGTAACCAAACCCTATCCAATTTCAACAAAAAATTATAATAAGAAAACCTTATTATCCTTTGGCAAAAGAAACTACAGAGCAATCTCTCGTCGATGGATTATAAAGTTTAAAATACCTTGAGGATTTCTTGTGCTTCACCGGAGGAAGAATAATTGGACTCGCCGAAAAGCGAGTGCGTTTCGGCGTCGGAGGCGTCGTCGAAGCTGTTGTAGCGGTTGCGCGCGCACTTCACGGAAACAGAGTGCTTCTCGTGATTCTCTTCCATGAAATTCTGCACCATTTTCGCCAGGCACACCGAACTCAGCTCGAGATCAGCGGAGCCGTCTTTGCCGGGATGCGGCGGCTCCTCGGCGGCGATCTTCTCCGCCGCCGAGGAATTTCTCAAAACGCCGGAGAACTGGCGCTCGAAGAGGCGCTTCAGGCGCGACTTCACCGCCGGCTTCACCGGCTCAAGCCGAGTCGCCTCCTCCGGCACGTGCGAATCAATCGGCTGAATCTTCATTGCGAAAGGCATGATGATAACGATGGCGATTCCAAAGAACAGAATTAGAGTCTCTCAAGTCTCAAGTATCACCTCTCGGTCTTGTTCATTTCCAAAGCACGAGCTTAATTTTAAATTCGGAGTCAGAACAGAGAAAAATACTACTTCTAAAGCTAATTTAATATCTGAAACTGAAACTCTCTTTTTACGATTTCAAAAATTCAAGCACGCACAACTTTGCAGTAGTTGTTGACTAGAAACCGCAAGTTTTAGCTAAAATAAGAAAGATACAAGAACAATAATCATAAAATAAATGCTTTTCTGCCAAGCTAGTCCTTTTTTTTTCCGGATTATTTATATAGCATACAATAACTTGTAAACTCTGCAAGTAAAATCACTTTTGCTTAGGGTTTCTACCAGATAATAAGATTGGTGCTCTCAAACAAGCGATGGTTGTTGCCTGGGAAATCAAGATCAGCAGCGCCGGCCGGCGAGTCCATAACCTCCGGCAAGTGGTTTTAATTTTCCGTTAAGTGGCGCGGGGCGAAGGGAGATTTAAGAGAGAGAGTAATGTTTGTTTGTTTGTGGGTGGAGCGGTGGAGGACAAGATAAGGAGTGTATAGAAGGGATGGGGGAATTTAAAAGCAACGAGGAGAGAAAGGTGGAGCTGCCACGTGTATTTCCACGTGGCGGATTACTGTGGTGCTGGATTCCGAAATTACCCTCCTAGTTTGCGATTGGTTCGTGATCACGACGGTGGCGTGGGACGAGAAAGAAACAGGAGAAGAAAATGCTCATCCTTTTGGGGTTATTTGGGGTGAGAGAGTGATGGACCGCGTGACTCTGATATGACAATAATGCCCTTGCTTTGTTGCTAAAGGATAAGCTTATTTAGTACGGAATGAGGTCCAGGAGGGAAATAAGCTCGAGGATGGTTTTGTCATGTGAATTATTATCCCTCTTCCAGGCGTCTCTGACTCTGCTTAACTGAACCATGAAACGGTGGTTAGAGTTCACTGATTTGACTAAATTAACCCTCTGTCATCACAACTTTGGTTGGTTTAATGTCGATTTCATGTTTATGAATCTTTTGTCAATTATACGGAAAATGCCTTAAAGGGTGTGACTTGCCCCGAGGTGACCTACAGGATAAATTAACTATAAAAGAAAATACTATATTCATATTTTATATGTGAAATAAATACTGTAGTAAATTTCATTTATGTCGTATAGTTTTGTGATATTATTTTTTAAAAAAAATTTAAAGACTTGATTACATTAAAAAAAATTAAATGAATAAAATAATAATAAAAATTATAAAGAGTAAAACTTTATTCAAGCCAAGTTCATAATAATTTATTGTTGCAGTAAGTGACATGCAAACAAGATTATCCTATATTAAAAGGGGAAAGGAGTGTAAAAAAATAATCATTCTTTGTTTATTTGCTCCTTCTCCGCATCTAGATCTTTCCTCCTGCATCTATTCATGAATTGACAGTCACTTTGTATTAATTTTTTCGTGTTTAATTTTTATACTTGTTGCTTTAACAAATTATCTTCCTTTACTCGTTGCCTTAGGCAACAGAGGAAGTATGAAAACGTTTTTTTTCCCTATCGAGAGCAGCAAAGGCAAAACTTTGGCACCTGTTTTTTTCTTCACTTTATTAAAAATAGAGTCAAATATATTTTGATTTTTTTTATTTTGAAATAATTGATGTTAGGAATTTAGTCTAATGGGATAATGTAATACACGTGAGTCGTGACTCGTGACCAAGCAAAAGCAATACAATAACAAATATAACTAGACATTAAAGTTGAAAATGTTGTCATTCTGACTGAGTAAAATCTAAAATGAGATACAAGTTATAAAGACGGAATAGAATTGTATTTGAATTTGAAAATTAGTTGCATTTTAATTTTTATATTGAAAAAGTATATAACTTAAAAAAAAATAATCATATTTTAAAATCATGTTGGAATAACGTTTCTGCTCTTTTGTTTTGAAATTCAAAATCGGAGAGCTATTGTTCCAAGATATTGAATATTTTTTATTATCATTAATTGTAAATTGGCATATATAATAAATTTATTAGTTTATATAATAATTATTTAAAAATTATATTAACGGATTATTTTTTACACATATGACAAGTATATTGTCAGTGCATGTAATTAGACTCATAACTAAAATGTTATATTTTATGAGTTTAATATTAATACATTATTAATGTAATATTATTAATTAATTAGAAATTATCTTAAGTGTAATATTTAAAATATTTATTACGAAAATAAATTACGTTTAGATGTATGATAATTTATAATTAAACATAAAAAACTCTAAATTAATTATTTTTTATGTTTGATTTCTTTACACTGTCAATATAAATTTTTTACACAGTCAATCAATAAAAAATTATAATAAATATGATTTTTAAAATAATAATTATAAAAATAACAAATTTAATATATATATATATATTATCATTCAATTATAGTGTAAAAACTCTTTACTGTGTTGGTATATTAATTATTTTCTTATTTTTTATATACTTCCCCAGTTCCCCGAACAGTATCAGTAATTTTTTAAAAATTATACACATTGTCAGCCATGAAAAAGTTTCTATTGTGTGACTAAAGAAAAAGGTTAAACATAGAACTGCACTCACAATATTGTTTATGTGTGTAGACTAGAAATTAACAGACACGTTCCTTCTTTAAAAAAAAAAAAAAAAAAAAAAAAAAAAGCTAAGGCAATAGTCTCTCATAGTTGGGCTACAGCTTTATCACTCATTCTACACACAATCATAGTGTGACATTTTGAACTAATACAGTATATTGGATTTACGCCAGACTAGTGGAAAGTTAGTGACCAACAATGAATTTAGGGATGATAATAGGTGGTGAAAGTTGATTCACTGAAACAGAAAAGCAAAAGGGGTACTATTGCAAAGAGCATCAATATTTCTTTCTTTCTCGCTTTTTTTGTAATGAGTTTGACACTAGCTAGGATTTTAGGGAAAGAACTGGGCAAGTTTTTACATCGGGACCCACTATGAAATGTTGGTGGTGGGTGGTGTTAGTCAATTGCTCCAATAGCTAAGCAACATATTCTACTATACCCGATTATGGTAGCTAGTTAGTTATGTAGTGCATTTTGGAAGACAACAAAATCCTAAGATACACGTAGAGTAGTCCTCACAACCTTTGATTTTGATCACTCACTCCTGAAGCATCTCAGCACTATAGTCAAAACCGTGTCCTGCATGCCGTTTGTTTGGGTTTCTAAAACCCCTGGTATGAATCTTAATATTCCTCATTTGGTTTCTTCCGATCAAACTCACTTTTATATTTACTTTATGAAACTTGTCCAAGACGTTAGCTAAGAAATTAATAGTAAGAAGCTTTTTATTTATTTATAAATCACATATATTATATGTTTAAAGTCCTACCTAGTGTTTAAATAAAATTCAAGTTTAAGATGTATTGAAAATTTCAATAATAATACATCATTGATAATTTATTTATTTTTATAAATTTTTTGCTTTTAATTTATTAGTCTAAAAAGACACTTATTAATATTTGTCTTAATTTGTTTATATTGGAGATTTAAATGAATTAAAGTCGCTAACGTGTCTAATAAACTAAAATGTCATATCATGTATGTAAATCATTTCCACGTTACTATTTTCCAATAGTGATTATACTATAAATCAATAAACATATCTAATTTTTAATTTGAATAAATAAATAAGTTAATTGCTAAAAAAGCATTAAAAGACTTATATGGTACAATAAAAATTAAAATTTCAATTAAACTTACTGAAAATTACACAATGACATGAGCCATATTTGTTCTCGGAGAATGATGTTAATTTATTTTATAGTTTAATGGAAATAAAGAGCTAGGTATCGTTTAACTAAAATACAAAGGAAAGAAACGAAAGATTGTGTAAAAATTCATTGTTTAAAAAGATAAATAGGAATAAGGTCGAAAGCAGGGAAGGATGGTAAGTAGAATTACAAAATTAAATGTGAAATAGAATGTTAAAACCAAAGTTATAAAAACCAATCAGACCCGACAGGTCAGATCGGGACCCAGTATGTTAACAACCGACTTTGCAATTAGATTGTTTAAACAATTGATCCGGTCAAATCGGCCAAACTTTATTTTTTTTAATTTTTTTATTTTTTATTACAAATTTTATATTATTATCATTTGTTATTTTGAATTTTAAAATATAAATGAGTTTTTCTCACTTAAATAATATTATTTATATACTTATATATAATAAATACATATATAAATTTAAATTTTTAATATATATGAGATCAAACCGAACCAATTACTGGCCTACCGATTGGACCACTAATCCACTAATCTACTACCTTGACCGGGTTAATTACTGGACCGATTTTGATAATACTGGTTAAAACCTAAATATTATGTTATGTTTTATCCAAGTTTATAACCTAATAAACTATGCAATTCTGGATAAAAAACTAAATACCACTAATACTTGCAGTTCTTTAATAAAAAAAACTTTAAATTCTCAAAAAAAATATTGTGTTTCATCAACAAACGTGGAAGTTTAGTCGATTTTTAAATTAAGTATTTTTTTTTCCTTTTTAAGACTAAAAAGAAAACACAAGATTAACGCCTACCAACCCATCACCTAAACTTAATAGTGGAAAGATGTAATTTGTAACCCAAACGCGTGTAAATCAGATTGAAATGCAACACAATAGCAGTTATGCTTTGTTTGGATGCGGAAATAAGTAAGGCTTGAGCAGTGAGATAAAAAGAAGAGAATAAAGCAACTAGCTTTTTAGATTGTTTATATTGAGAGAAAAGGAAAAAAAAAAGTATTTTCTCTCTGCTAGTTTTTTTTTTTTTGGTGAACCAGAACAAAATGATATGTATATATAAAGACTTTTTTAATTATTATATAAAATAATACATGATGTAATATTTTTTTATAAATAAAACTTAAAATATTTTTTTTAACATCCTCAAAATTATATTTTAGTTTATATTTATGATTAAATATGATAATAGTTGGATTCAAAAAGAATAAAGATAAATTTTATTTAAGCTATCCAAACTTGAATAAATCAAAATGTGTATGAATGTTCCTAAGCCTTTAGCAACATAAATATTCTTGGAATATTTGAGTCAGTGAGTTAATAGAATGAGACAAGCTAAGTCCAAGTTTCTTGAATAATCTTTTAGGATGTCCATGTGACAGTAAGGGAAACAAATAACCAAAATCAAGCCTTAAGCAGCCTTCCACGTTGATGGCACGCATTAATGAAGGAAATATTTGTAATGATGATTAAATAAAGAAAATCTAGATATTTTCTTAAATTATGATGACTTAGTTAATTTAGAACTGAATTAACTACTAACTAAAGTTTCTTTCTAACCAATTACCTTCCATCCTAACTAAATCAATCAGTATAAATAGTCTTGACATCCAAGAGAATTTTGCACGTAAACTCAGCTTTCAAAATCTATCTACTACTAGTTTCTTACACCATGTTTTTCTATTTCTCTTAACCGTGTTTTTTCTTCTACCACTTTAATCATTAGTCACTTTCTTCTTTTAAGACATTACTCCTTAAAGAAATTTTTGCAAGGAAGATGACCTTTGCTTCATTCCTCTTCAAGAATCAAAATTCACTGGAGGTAGGCTAGGCTTTAATCTCTAATTAAGTATTTATATGCTTAATTGACTAGATATCTTTTTAAAGTTGAAGGTGATTTTGATGATATTCGGACTGTTTTTATTACTTTACTGCAATCTGGCCATAACCCGGACATAACCATTTCAGCCATATGAACCCGGAACCCGGACATAGCCATTTCAACCATATGAACCTGGAACCCAGACATAACCATTTTAGCCATATGAACCCAGAATCCGGACATAGCCATTTCAGCCATATGAACCTGAAACTCGGACATAACCATTTCAGCCATATGAACCCGAAACCCGGACATAACTATTTCAGCCATATGAACCCGGAACCTGGACATAGCCATTCCAGCCATATGAACCCGGAACCCAGACATAACCATTTCAGCCATATGAACCCGAAACCCGGACATAGTCATTTCAGCCATATGAACCCGGAACCCGAACATAACCATTTCAGTCATATGAACCTGAAACCTGGACATAGTCATTTCAGCCATATAAACCTGGAACCCGGACATAACCATTTCAGCCATATGAATCCGGAACCCAGACATAGCCATTTCAGCCATATGAACCTAGAACCCGGACATAGTCATTTCAGCCATATGAACCCGGAACCCGGGCACAACCATTTCAGCCATATGAACCCAGAATCCGGACATAACCGTTTCAGCCATATGAACCCGGAACTCGGCAAAAAAAAATTAATTAAATTAAATTTAAATTAAAAATATATTATGGTTTTGTTTGTATAAGCTATGGTAGCCTAACTATAATTTTGGTACATATGATATTACGATAAGAAACATTTTCCATGAGGTTGTATGTATGTACTCATGGATTATGTTATTGATGAAAATGATGGAATTTGATGTGAAGATATGTTGATTTTTGTTTCCAAGTCCAGTACGAGATTTGTGAAATAGTATTTGATACTACATACAGTACGATATGTAGTGACCAGGTGCATATACATGGAATAAATCATGCATGGAATAAATCGCAGCGTCTACATCCAGTACGAGGTGTAGCTACATACAATATGATATGTAGAGGCCATGTGCACCTTAGAAAAATTCATTTCATGCATTCATAAAGTTGCACAATTTCTTATAGGGACTTATTTGATTATATTGATGAGTTACTAACCTAGTAACGTGTTTGATGGTTTAGATTTGCATATTAAGAAATTTATTTCTCACTAGATTTATCTAATGTCTTATTTTAGATGGCATCAATCATATTGTTCCTTGATGCAATGGACATAGCCTGATATATTGATGAAGTCAGAAATTGATATTTAGTAACTATGCAGCTTGTCTTGCGTGCCCCATCTACTTTGGAGCCCATTTTTCAATTTCTATTTTTAGTGAAGATTTTAACCCATCCGACCCCTTTTTACAATTTACTCCGGTGTATTCGAACCCGACCACAGATCCCATAACTGTGCTCAATGAAGAGGATAACACTGGAGAACATGTTTGAATAGGAATAGGGGTTGTGTATTTGTAAATAAATAACAGTGTTTGAAGAACTATGATATTAGGATGTAATATAGAAATGAAATGTAATGAATATGATATATATATATATATATATATATATATATATATTTTTTTTTTTGTTTCTACCTCAAATACGAAAATGATATAATACGTTACTCACATTAGATTATTTAATAAATTTAACTTTAATAAGTAAATAAATAAATAAATAAATATAATATATAGAAAAATTTTGAGGTCGTTACATTTTTCAACTTTATTATCCATTGTAATTAATTACTAATAATTTATAATAAATTGAGATATATTTATAATTTTAAATTTGTAATAAATTATTATTGATTTTTTTATGTTTAAATGGATATACATTAAAAGCAATTATATTTTTATATGGTTTTGTATTAAATGGTTTGTTTGTTTAGAATATTTTTAATATATTTTGTTGGCTTCAATTAATTATAACTTTTGGGTTTACAAAAATTGGCTGATGTCAGGATCCATCAGATGATATTGAAGTCCATCAAACTAAGACAATAACTATTTACATTTCCTATTTGCTAAGTACACCCCACTTTCTTTATAATTTTATTATCCATTGTATCTTTTTCCTTAAAGGGTTACATCCATTATAACCTCTTATTTAAATGCACTTAAAAAAGAGAAAAGTCACTCTCAAAAACTTTACTCTACAATTAAAATGTATAATAGATGTGAATCCCACACCTCTTAGAATTTCTCTTCTATTTCCCCACATCCTCGCCCACACCTACATCCACATTTTCTCTCACTATTGTTTCAAACAACAGAAAATCCCATTTTTCCACGCATTTATTTTTTACTTTTCTCTCTAAAATCACTGCAACCTAAGCATTCAATTGCTTCACGAAAAATATGAACAGAAGATATGCCGATATGCGATACATTTTCGCAAACTACATTTTAATTAAGCTTCAACAATCGCAAGGAATCATCCATTTAAAATGGTGGGGAATGAGATTTTCTATGAAAATTGTTAGGAAGATATGGAGCTAGAACATGATAAAACAAAAAGGTAATACCGTGGAAGAAAGGTTGTTGGACTGGATTCATATGAATACTTGAATTTTCTTGATCGGAAAACAAAAAAAAAAAAATAGGGTATATGTTGAAATGGGTTATTTTATTTCGTCCAAAACTTATTCTGAAGAATTTTGGGATATTATTTTTTTATATAATATCACACCATTCTCGAAAGTAAGTTTTGATTGAAATAAATAATTTCAGTTGCATTTATAAGGTTTGGTGCTTGGTTAAGTAAGTCTGGTTTGACCCTTATGATTATTTTTGTTTTATTTTGAACAAGACCCTAAGACTAGTAAAACTTAAAAAGAATTTCTTATCCACGTACCACGTTCTTAGGTAGATACCAAAAGTAACCCTTACTGAGAATTGTAATGATAGAGTCAAGCATTTTCAGATGATAGACTTGATAACAACACAAAATTTCACTTTGACAGAAATTGCGCTGATTACGCAATGGCATGGTGCTCAGTATTTTATCATACTAATCTCTGATTTCATACACAGCATGAATATTCACATTAAATTTAAAGTGTGACATACAATAGGCATTATGTGCAATTTCCTCATATAACTTGCATCAATACAACAAAGAAAGCGTGTTAAACTCAGAACCACTCACACCCTATAAATAGCCATCCCTCTTATCTTGTTCCTCCGCTTCCTTGTTAGCAGCTTGAACGGACTAGAACCACAGAAAAGCCTGAAGAATTAAACATTAAGACATCATCAATTAGAATGAACAAGTTATTACTATTAATGTTAATTGATTTCCTTAATTTTACTTTGGACTTCTCAATCTGAACATAGATGGATAATAATTACCGATGAGGGAATCGGCTGTCAGAGCTTAATACTCCGAAAGCCGGCTTTTGATTCACATATTCGAAAATGGAACCTTTCTGTGGAAGCAAAAGATAAATACAAAATACATATGAGTGAAAAGTAGGAAACAATCAAAAAGAAAAACAATTATATTAATTAGTAATAAGATGTTGGTTAGTTCCAGCGGCAATTTCAGTGATAGCAGAGACAAGCAAATAAGCATAGAACGGGATCTCAAATCCTTCTTGTTGCGAACTGTTGTTGTTGTTGTTGTTGGGCTCATCCCGGGCCCATGGCGGTGGCTCATCGGAGTCCGGTTTGGCCCACGAAGGGATTTTTTCATCGGACTTGCTTGATTCAGAAGAGCTTTGAGTCACCGCAACCACAACTAACCTATGCAGTGTTTTCCTTTTTCTCTGATTATTGTTAGGTGTGATACATGTTGATTTTGCACTGCGCCTGCACACGACAATGTTAAGAAGCTGCTGCAACCTCCACTCGCTGCCATGATTTTTTTTTTTTTTTTCTTTCTTAACGCACAAATCTGCAGCACTTCAGAGTTCAGGTTCAGCCAGTGTAATCTTATCTTACGTTTGGGCCCGTGCCGGTTAATGCCCTTAACGGGCCGGAGGCAAGTGAAATGAAAATATTGGGAGTTGATATTGGTCCCCACAAAAAATACTATTGGCCCCTACCTCCTTACGAAAAGACTATTCTGCCCCCATTTCAAAATTCTCCATCCTTCCCTCTTCCCCACACTCCCTCCTTCTTGATGCCCCTTTCTCCTTCTCTCTCCCTTTTGTGTCAAAAACCTTCTAACCTTTCCTTCTCAACCCTCTCACAAACCTTCCTTTTTGTGGTAAATGAAATCATAATTTCATTGTAGATACAACCACAAAATAATCATGATTTTGTTTATTTTTTCAAAAACAAAACTGAACATACAATGGAAATGTGATTTTGTTGCGGTCTTTTTTCAAACACACAACAAAATCACATTTTCATTGTGTGTCATTTTTTTAATTTTGGAAGAACACAATAGATAGACGATTCTGTTGTGTTGTGATCCATAGAATCATGATTTTTTTTTTCTCCGTTTAGGGGTGCCAAAGAAAATAGCAACAAAATCATAATTTTGTTGAATTGTTTGGAGTGACACAAAAATAAAAATGAAATTGTGATTTCATTGAATTGAACACAATACAATGAATTAGAATTTCATTGTATAAAAAAGGGTGTAAAAAATGATATACAACAGAACCATGATTTTTTGGAAAGAATATTTTTGCAAAATATGTTTCAGCCACTTGGTAAGAACCATTAACAATTCTGTTGGTAGCAATAGCAATTCCAAAAATTTTTGGTGGACCCGGAAAAAAGAGGTGAAATTATTTGAAATGCAAATTCCCACGCAGGCAAGAGTGACGGCGCGCGCTGTTGAGATTGGGAAAATTTAAGATATCACTGTCATTTATTCACATCCACATCCACTATTCCCTCTTCGTTCCTTTGCCTCTTTCGCTTTTGCTTTCTAGGTTTTTTTTTTTTTTTTTTGTTCGATGGCGGGAAAAGGAGGGAAGGGGCTTGTGGCCGGAAAAACCACGGCAGCGAATAAGGACAAAGACAAGGATAAGAAGAGGCCCATCTCTCGTTCATCCCGTGCTGGGATCCAGGTAACCCATCTTCTCTTTTTCTCAGATTTTGTGTTTTTCGTTCTGAATTGCCCTTGTTTTCAACCGAAACATCATGAATTGAACGAAATTTGACTAGGTTTCATGCCCCACGTGTTTGTTATGTGCTGGATGTAATTTGTGTTCCTGTAATGATTGTAGATGTTTGGTTTCTGTTGTTTGGTTCTAATTTAACCATAAGGCAAGAACCTTTTGCTGTTTTCATTATGAATTCTCTAATGGTGATAGTAATTGCTCAGAATTGTACCAGATAATGTAAATTACCGTGTGGACTGAGGAGTAATATTTTTTTTTGTCAATTTCGTGAGGAAGGTTTTTTTTTTTTTTTTTTTTTTTTTTTTTTTTTTTTTTTTTTTTTTTTTTTTTTTTTTTTTTTTTTTTTTTTTTTTTTTTTTTTTTTTTTTTTTTTTTTTTTTTTTTTTTTTTTTTTTTTTTTTTT
>PYAF01001862.1:1563100-1577674 GCA_007407185.1 Glycine tomentella
GACGTATCCACAGGCAGTTGAAGCAAAGGGTGCAAGCAAATGGACGTGTGGGGGCGACTGCTGCTGTGTACTTGGCCTCCATTCTGGAATATCTGACTGCTGAGGTGCTGGAGCTGGCAGGGAATGCTAGCAAAGATCTTAAGGTGAAGAGGATCACACCAAGGCACTTGCAACTCGCTATCAGGGGAGATGAAGAGCTTGATACCCTCATCAAAGGGACCATTGCTGGTGGTGGTGTCATCCCTCACATTCACAAGTCTTTGATCAACAAAGCGGCCAAAGAATGAAAATCAAATGCCTCTTCCTATTATGTGTTTCTTTATGTTTATGTAGTGTTAGTAAGTGTAGAAGGCCTTTGCTACTGTTTAAGAACGGGTGTTGATGTTATTGTGTAAATGGTCATTTTATTGGCTTTTAACTTGCCTGTTGTGATACTCCTGGAATTATAATGCTGTTGGATTTTAAGAGTTCTTTGTTTTAGCTTCGGTGTTTGATTTAGTTGTTTTTTCTGGCCATTTAGCTCACTGATATTGGCTTATTTTTATTTTAATTGACCTTTGCAAAATGATAACTCTTAGTGATTTAGTGAACTGGGAATATCAAGTGTGAATGTTCTTTGCACTGAGTCGTGCCAAATGGTGAACATGAGTGTAAGCAAGCCTGTTCATGGTTTGGTCACTAATTTTGGCTGAACACTTGTAGAAAATGCTCAATAGATTCTTCTGAATTTTAGAACTTTGCATAACTATTCAAAACATGAACATTTTTATAGACCAAGTGACCATTGAGCATTTTCTGTAAGTGTTTAGCCAAAATTAGCGACCAAACCAGGAACAGTGGTGCCTGTATTTCTCAAAGCTCAACAGATCTACAAAACCTAAGGGTCAATAAGAGTGGGAATAGATATACAAACTTAAGGGTCAATAAAAGTGGGGGATAGATCTACAAACTTGGGTCAATGGTCACAAAAAGTTGTATTTAAATTTTGATCTATTTTAAACAATTTAATAATTTCATAGACTAAGTTAACAATTGCCATAATTTTATTGACTAATATACGTATACGCTGGCTCAGTGGTGCCTGTATTTCTCAAGCTTTAAGGGTTGGTCTGCATCTCCTTTCCTCTGGAATAAATTCTGCATCAATTGAACTATTGAGGATGAAAATCTTAAGAGTTTGAATCACACAGACCAAGCGCATTTTTGTGATGCATTCATTGTAGTCCGTTTGTACAGTTTGTCCAGTTGGAAGGCGGTTTCCCGGTTTTGAGGTTATGATGACAGGAAAAATGGCTAGTTAGTATGTTAGGCAAAGAATAGTACCTTCTATTCGATAAATATTCATTTTTCAACAAGAAAACAAAAACACGTGGTGGCATGGTAAAGTCTAAATGTCCGCTTGTGCGGGTTAATAAGCTTGTTTTATAGAAATTAGAAAAAACTATTTTAGTTTAACTGTACCCTCGTCCCTCAGTCTTTCTATTTTGGACATAATCTAATTTCAATTTTCATTTTTGAAAAAGTTTCTTCATTTTTAAAAGCAAACAATTATCTCTTAATTTTTTTAAATTAAAATCATCAAGTTTTTTTCCTATACCAATTTTTTTTTTACATAATTTATCACGATGAATTTTGTGTTTATCTTTCTTGTTTTAGACATTGGGATAAGTTTGATTGTTACATTACAGTGTCAACAAATTTAATATAAGAGGATGTATTATGTAATATGTATATAAGTATAACCCGAAGCCGACAGAAGAAAGCATCTAATATTCTAAGCAACTGCTAAGACCGGAATCTAGACCACGAACCGTGTGTGAACATGCTACTCACGCACTCTTTGTTCTTATATGTGCCTCTCTCACTTCCCTATCTGTCTCTTATTTGAAACTCATAACAATATTCACAAATGGATAGAAATTGTTTTAGCCTTACCAAGAAGAGTTCAGCACTATGTTTAACTCACTGGAACCCCATCAAACGTAAGCCAGAACATCCTTGTGTGGTTGCAATGCTCAGAACACCCTCAGACAATATCACAGGAGAAACAAGAAAAACTAATGCCTACAAAGATAACTTGTTTGATCGTTTAGCAATACACCATCTTTCAAAAAGCGTTCAAGAAGCCACAGGTTCATAATAACCCTTTTGTCAACATTTTGTTGTTGTTTATTTCCAAGGACAAATTTTATTTTAGTTTGGTTCCTTAATTTGCAGGAATCGGTAACAATAAGAGTGGGTATGAGAGCTTGGTTGAGGCGGCTACTGTGGCTAAAATGAAATTTGATCCTATTCAGCAGAAAGAGGTTATCATTCAAGCTCTTCACAGAGCCTTCCCAAAGCCAATACTTTCATTGGTGAGTTCATTACTCATTACTATTAGTCATGGTATTAGAATTTTGATTTGAATGTTTTGATCTTCTTGTGCTTTCTGTCTTGTCTTGACCCTAACTTCTCAATTCTATTTTTTTTTTTCTAACGAGGAAAATTGTGATCGTATCTTAGTTGTACCTTTATGTTTTTTAGATTAATAACCATGATTTGGCTCTATGTTTTGTAAAAGTTATCGTCCTAATTACAGCAACTAGAGAAATTAACGATAATAAAGTTACAAAAGATACAATAAAAATTTTCCTCGTTAATTTGCTCTGTAAAAGTTGCCCTATTTTTCTTTCAGTTTATTATATTTCTGCTTATTTTGTGGCAAATGCCTATCTTTAAATTATGTTTTGTGTTTTACTTTTATTTTTTAATTAAATTAATGATTGAGCATTGTAATTTTCAACAATGAATAAGTTGTTGTATATTACCAATGGCAGATAAAGACACTGCTACCACCATCTAAACTCTCAAGGGAATATTTTGCCGTTTTCACCACTTTGTTCTTTGCTTGGTTAGTCGGGCCTTCCAAGGTAAAAAATTGAAACAGTAGTTTTATTTTTTGTTTTTTGTTTCCTGTTCAACAATTGAGACATTAGTCATTACTTATATATACTAGTTTGTATTGTTGGATGTTATTGTGCGTTGTAAGCTAAAAGAATCAACATTCGTGGACTCTCATGAGGGAGTTGAACTTCAAAGTAAGGAGGCTGTGATTTTTTTTCCCACACTTATTTCTCAAGTAGAAACTTGATTAAAAAGCCAATGAGGATACCTTTAATTTTTTTTAAAAAAAAATAGAAAAGAAAAGAGAGAATTGTTGAATTATTGATCTAGGTCATCATATTAATTGAATCCTCGTTCAGATCATTCAAAATGAATATTAACTACCAAGGTACAAGAATCAATTGCTAATTTTGTAGGAGAGGTTATCATAGTCACAACCGGAGGTGTTATTTTTGCCATAAATCCTAAAGTTAACTCACTTGACTTACTATAGTGATCCTAATTTTTTTAACCTGCCTGATAACAAGGTTTAAAAGATTCCAATTCACTCAGCTCACTTAGTAAGGGAGTTGTGGCGGGACCTAAGGGGGGCCAATCATAAATTATGACTATTCAACATTTTTTTTTCTCAAATGTCCACAAAAATATTTTAAATTTGTTTTGATAGTATTTTTAACTCCATCTTGATTAGAGTATTTTAAATTTAGCACCAACTAAAGTATTTTAACTAAGTCTTGATCAAAGAATTTTAAAAGTAATTTCAATTCGATATTGGACAAAATATTTTTACCTCAACAATGACCAAAATACTACTAGGCTTGGCTTAAAAGAAAAAATCAGTATTAAATAGATCAAACTCAAGTTTTATCTTTTTTAATGAAGGCAAAGAAAGAGTAATTAAGTTGAAGAACAAACAATGACAAAATCTTTATAAAACCTTATTATTATTTTATTGAAAAGTACATAAAGTCGTACTTGAATTTAACTACAAATCAATAAATAATTGACTGCATAAACCAACTAATTAGGAGTTGTTTTAATTTAACTTAATAGAGAATTTTATATTGTTAAGTCAATTGAACTAGACTTCTTAATAATATTATATATATATATATATATATATATATTAAATTTTAGAGAAAAAATTATCTTGTATACAATGATCTTATCTAATTTGACTCTGATTTAGAATTGAATATGATTTTTTTAATGTAGAATTAAATATAATAACATACATACGTGATCTTAAAATAAAATAAAAATTATATAAATAACCTACTTGACCATAGGATGGGGACGCCCTTTTACTTTCCGACCTATGATTTAAAAAATAATTTAAAAGGATTAACCTCGTTAATTTCACCGTGGACAGGTGAGAGAATCAGAGGTCAACGGGAGAAGGGAAAAAAATGTAGTCTACGTCAGAAAATGCAGGTTAGTTTAGTTTAGTTTTCTTTTTTATTCTTGTCCCATTTATATGATGTACATCTTTTTAACAGAAAATGGTCCCCAATTCACCCACCTAAGGCACATTCTGGCGACGCACAATATGCTAAGATGATTGAGCTTCCCTCCAAACATTCTATTCTCTATTCCAATAATGATTATCATGATCACAATCAATTTTTTTTGTCAATACCAAAATCATGATTATTATATGGAGAATACTTACCAATACTAATTAAAGATTCAAATTAGATAATTTTTTAATTATAGTTTTTAACACCATTAACACACACATATATATTCTCATTTTATGTATCGTTTTCATCATTTGACCCAACTAACCTAACATTACCCTCTTAAACTTATTAAATAACAATATGTGCAGGTTTTTAGAGGAGACAAATTGTGTAGGGATGTGTATTAATCTCTGCAAAATGCCATCTCAAGCGTTTATAAAGGACACTCTGGGGATGTCAGTCAACATGGTCCCCAGTAAGTATAAACAATATATATTATTGCATGAGCACAGGCACCAATTTATATCATTAATTTTCAAGTTTCAACCAGTTTACTGCTGCATAATTTAATTTTATATGATATTATTGTGGAAAATCATTCTATTGCGAAATTATTATATGGTTGGGAATCAACACATGTTGCATAGTTCTTATTCATATGTGACACGTAGTTGAGTTGTTCATGGACACGTAATTGGTTATGTTCTATATAATAAGAGCATCTCCAATGCAAGAAATTCATTTGGGTTTCTTAAGCAATTTTTTGTGGTCCCCATAGTACTTTCTGTGGTCCCCACGGTGCCATGTCACAGCTAAGGAACTCATCCAATATTTTACTCCAATGCAAGAAACCACAAGAAACTCAAAAAAATCCACGTATTTATATTTTCTTTAATTTTCATAAATATAAATTAAAATAAATAAAAAAATACATAACAATATAAAACAAAATTTTACATAATAATAAATAATTAAACACAATAACATCAAAATAAATAAAAAAATCTAAACATCAAAATAACACAGTAACATTACATTTCTTTTCAGCTTTTTAAAACATTTTAATTTCATACCGTTTACCACTCTTTCACTCTTTCATTTTTTTTCACCCAAATTTTAATTTCTAACTATCACTTTTCAGCTTATTAAACCATTTTAAAACATGACGACTTCTCCATGAAGCTTTTTAAGGCATTTTAAAACATTTTAATTTCAGTTTTTTTCTAACTTTTATTATTTTCCAGCTTTTTACTCTCTTTTTTCTTTTCAACCTAAACACTTCAGCTTCTCCAGAAACTTCTCAAATGCTCTCCACGGTCCCTCTCTCTTCTCACGAAATAACCTCAGCCCTCTCTTCTCCACTCTCGCATGGCTCCCTCTTCCCCACGCCGTCGCCGCTCCAGAAATGTCCTCCTCTTTCGCGGATCTTCTCTCGCCGTCGCCGCTCTCACCGACACCGCTCTTGCTGTTGGGGTCGGGGTCGGGGTCGCTCCTCTCCTCTTCACGGTCAGTATTGGTTTCATTTTTTTTGCAATTATTCTTCATCTTTCTATTTTGATTCATGGCAAAACGGTTGAGGATAACAGATATAGGGGGTTTCATGTGAAAATAATGTTTTTTAATTGGGAAGAAACGGTTCCTTATATAAGGAACCCAAGCTCTCCTGAAAAAATGGGTTCTGCCACGTCAGAGTGCTCCAATGCAAGAGAAAACACAAGAAACGGTTCCTTAGCCTAAGAAACCCACTAAGATACTTGCATTGGAGGTGCTCTAATTTCTCTATTTTGAGATAGTTTATTATATGAAAAAATAGGTTACACTTTAAGAGTATATATTCAGTCATAATAATTTATGTATAATAAATTTATTAATCATTATCATAATTATCTTAAAAATTATATTTATAAAAGTGTCTGATTAGTTGATAGGCAAGTTTTTACATAACTCTTATCATATTTGTCTATATGTCATTAACTTTTTGATTTAAGCAGAGTTTCTGATCGATGTTGGCTAAGTGTCATCTGTTTTGCCGTCAAAATAAGAAGAAAAAAACTAAATGGAACAGGACAATGCTGAAGAAAAACATATCTAAGATTATCTCTTTTTGGAAAGCCCACCAAAAAATATGAACAAAAAGAATAAATTTCATACTCAAAGGAGTATCATGGCCTCTACAAGCCTCCACTAGATCGTGGGGGTCAGCCTCATCATTTCAATGGAGGACCCCATGCACATACCACTCAGATGCAAAATTGCAAATAAACCCTTCCAAGTTCAGTTGAGAAAACCAGAACACAGATAAATGAAATATATATTGCATGTTTTTGATAAAGAAGTTATGCCTAAATATATAATAACCGTAAGTCAGACTTCATTGTTCATCGGTAGTGTTATTTTCAATTAATGACATCTTGATTCTCATGAACCCACCATCTGTTAACCAAAGAACTGAAATTGTATCATGATGGCCATGCCAACATTAAATTAATGATTGTCATTTTTGTATATATGAATTAGTTGGTGAAATGTGCACATGACCTCGTATTGGACAAGGGAAATTCCTATAATTGAATGATTATATTCATCCCACTAACATCTGCTAATGGATGTGTACAATCTGATTGTTTTATTTTATCTTTTGATTTTGCAGATTTTGACGACATGAGTTGTGAGATGATATTTGGACAGGAGCCTCCAGCATCAACCGATGATCCAGCACTGAAGCAACCATGCTATAAACTATGTAATTATTTCAATGCAAGATTGATCACATTTTTTTATGACCATGTTATAATGGAGCCTAGTTGCTTTTGTTTTGGTCTACCAAGTGTCATGATGATATAAGAATTTTCAAAACTGACAAAACTGCATAATATAACTTATTCCAGGAAGTGGAATGAAACTAATTAACACTGTATTCTCATATAATATGCAGGCAAGGCATATAAAAAGCATGGAACAGACTACCTCAGTAGTTAATGCAGAGGGTATGGAAGATAGAAGGATTGCTTCTAATAGAGAACATCACTTATTTTTTTTAAGTAAAAAAATCATTCTACATACCAACCACTATTAGTTACAAAATTATACTTTTTCTTCTTCTCCTATAGATGGTGATATTTGAATTTTTTACAAATTATTTTAAAAGTCATATTTATAGTAATTTCTACTTGGTTTATAGTATTAAAAAACTTTATAGTAAATATTATTAATAATGAAAAATAAATTCTTAATTATAAATATGAACTTTAGGGACAACTACCTATATGAATAACTCCCCCTTTCCTCATAAAAAATGAAGATTGGATTCTGACTTGAAAACTCGTACAAATTGACAACCTGCAATAACGTTCAATTGTTTTTCAAAAAGTGGGGATTGCACCTTTCCCCCTCAAACTGATAGTGATCCTTAGAAATTTCTAATGTACTCATTAGTTTAAGACGAAATTTCTATATTATGTGATGACTAATGAGGATTGGATTGGGGAAATGACCTCACCAGTTTCTCTATTTCTGATTTGAAAAGAAAATGAAATAGTTTCCTATTTTGGGAAGCAGTGGTTTGACTCAAGATTTGTTGTAGGCTTTCAGGTAAGCATGGATGGAAAAAGAGTGTCTCCCACATTGTGTATGCTGCCAAAACTCAAACTCATCAGCCATAGTTTCTCTCATTAAGAAAACAAACCAAGTGCTCCAACGCACTTTGAACCAATCATTTGCAAGTGGATTTCCATCATTTTACTACTTTGAAACTTCTTTCTTTTACGTTTTCAAAGTATATAAAAGCAGACGTACGTGGCCAGCAGGCCCAAGGTTTATTTATTTGTATGATAGCAAGCGAGCCTCTTCAATGTTTTTTGTCCTTTCCTCATAGAGCAAAACTTTTGAGTATTGCATGTTAATTAAGAAAAAAGAAAATATAGTAAGAGATGTTTTTATTATTTAGAATGATATTTTGTTCTATCTATACTAGTGATTGTTGCGTGTATTTTTATTTTTTAAGCAAGATTGTTGTGTGTGTTTATAGAGTATTTAAAATGTTTTAGTCCCCAATTTTTGGTCTTGTTTACTTATCAAAATGTTTTAAAGCTTTTTGGCAATCATGTAGTAGGTGTAGGTCTGGACTCATAAGTTTGGGCTTAGTGAGCCTTTTGGGTTAAAACTCTCTACACTCCCCGTATTATTTTTTACACTTTTCCTTACATTCTAGAAAAAGTCTATTCCAAAATGCAATTGCATTCCAGAATATAATAAGTGTAAAAAACAATAATGAAAATGCATGAAACAACCAACCTTTTGCAATGCAAATCCTCAAATTTGGTCCTTAGGACCCCCACACAATAAGTGGGCCTCTCGGTCCCTAGTGCCACATTACATTAGCATATTAGTTAATATGTGTTAGACTGTCACATTAACATTAATGACTAATTGACTATATGTTAATGCTCGTCACTATTAAAATGTTTGTTTAAAACTTAAAGGAAACTAAGGATGAACCAAAATTGCTAATTTAAAAATATAATGAATCAAATGTATTGATAGACCAAAATTGCACAATAATAAAACTACACGGAAAAAAATGGTTTTAAGCCACATTAAAATATAAGATGCATGCTTTTTTATATAAGAAAAGTTAATGAACCGAAAATAAACCGAGGATTCTTATTCTTAAGAATGAATATCGTATAGGAGTTGATTTATAATTCATGATGACAATTTTAGAGTATAGAATTCTAGTAGCTACGCGAAGGACACCCTTTTCCCTGGAAATGTTTTCTTCCAAGACTTGGCCTCTTGACTGAGAAACCTCATCTATATCCACTACCACCCTCAAGTTGAACGAGAGGGACTTTGATTTTTGGGGACGTCAAAATAGTAAGTAAAAGTAATTGACTAGTAACTGAATGGTGATGTTCACCTTGCCTGTATAGTGGATATGGAGCTTGCAAGGGGGGGTATCTGCTTGCTTACAGTAATACAATAACAGTGTATTATATTACCTCTAATTTGTTGTTGGTTATGATGAAAATAGCAATCATGGAGTAATCCATGCAGTCAATAAAAGCAAAAGAAACATTAGAAATTGCACATTTTTATTGAGTTTTGGGGGGGTTTCGAAAATGGTGGATTAGCAAGAGTCATAAAAAAAGGAATAGTTTAAGTGGTAGTTTAAAATAGAACACGTAAGTATGAAGCTTAGAAGTGAATATTTTAAAAGAAAATTAAACAACAAATTTATTAGGACCATTCACTAATATATCTATTTTCTAGTTCGTAGCTTATAGATATTTTTTCATATAAATTAAACTGTATCTTATTTGGATAAAATTTCCCATCAATATATATAAGTGAAAAAATAAAATAAAAAATAGATTAAATTAAAAAAATATTAGTTAAAATCAACATGTATACTTCAACTATAATGGAAGTTTTTTTAATCTAATTTATCTAAAAGTTGAGAGGTACATAAGTTTATTTTAATTTATGAAAAATGTTCGATTCATTTTACTTTCATCTTCTTCTATTAATGTTTATATAGAAATTGATTAAAACAATATCTAAACATAATTAATTTATCAAAGAAGTTTGTCTCATTTGGTTAAACAGTGTCCGCTAATGTTACAAATCCTTTAATATTGTCTTTTGATTTTTACAAATAGTAAAATTAGTTTTTTATTTAGACCCTAAACTAATAAAAAGGCCCACAGGGTTTAAACGTGCAGTATAGCTCCAAAACCCTTAACAATATCGTCATTGCAAAATTTTTGAAGAAAAACATGTAAAAAAACACCATCTCTGTTTGGTCTTGAAACTGAATCAAAACTCGAAGATCTATGTGTTTTCTTCCTTAAAGGAGAGCTGGAGTGGTTCTTAGAATCACTACTGCCATGATGGGCAGCGTTGAAGCCAACAAAAGCATGAATCGCACATTAGGAATGAATGTCATCGCGTATGTTTCTGGAATTGAAATTTGCATGATGGAGTTGATGACACTTTACAATAATAGAAAACGAGAAGATGAAGGAGATCATGATTTATAGCTAAAGACAGGTGTCTCAATGCATTGCCAACTTACATGGTGTTTGGACTCATTCTTTCGAGTGCCCTGGACAAAAAATAAAATAAAATTACATCCTCGTAATTATTGAAATATTGTCTGGCTAAAAAGTTTTTTTTTTCAAAACTCATTAATAATTCATTCATAATCAAAATTATTTAAAATAACAATAATATTGATAGTTAATATTATTCTAAAAATTATTATGAACAATAGCATGAATAGTGAATAATATGTACAAAATCATTTAAAGCACAGCAAAATTATTTAATCTAGTGACATAGTAGATCACAAATAAAATTTTAACATTTTCACTTATTCTAAAAGAGTTTATCAAAATAAAATCTTAAAATTCTATTTGTGAGATCTATTATGTCCCAACGTATTATTAACTATTTATATTATCAACATCAACATCAATAATATTTTTAATCCAAATTAATTAAAATCAATGATAGATAATAATTATTTATATTATCGTTAATAATAATTTTTAAAATAATATTAACTATTCATGTTATCGTTATTTTAGTTAGTCTTTATCATAAATGAATTATTACATGAATTATTAATGAGTTTTGTAACAAAAAATTCAAGATGGACAATATTTCAATCATTAAAGAGAGAGAACACAAGTATTCTCATATATTTATTTTATTGTTGGAAAAATAATTCTTATATTTCTTTTAAAAAAACACATTTCAAGAATAAAAATAAAATTAAAGAAGTAGTAGGACAGTTTGGAATTAAAAAAAAGAAAAAGAAATGACAATATTTATGTAATACTGATTTATTTAAGAAAAAACTAAGAAAATAGGGGGATAGAATGCATTCATAATGATTGACATATTGTCCATCTTGAATTTTTTTGTTACAAAGCTCACAAATAATTCATTTATAATCAGGATTATTTAAAGTAACGATAACATGAATAAAGAAAATGTACAATTACACATGAGCGGTTGAATGATAACAAATGATAATTTCCTAATTAATTTAGAGGCAGAAACGTCAAACAAAATATATACACCAAAAAGACATATCCCCTTTATATATTGTTCATAAATTCAAGATCTCAAGACCAACCTTGAGAATTATCATGTTTTAGAGAAATTTAAATTTTTATTGTTTTCTTTTATGTTCAGAACTTATCTCTCTTTACATTTTATAATCCCATTGAATCATATAACAATACCTTATAAAAGTAGTTTGTATAGGACCACAAGGAGTCTTCAATTGTAAATCTACTGCCTTCGCTTACAGCCTATATAAATAGAAAGTAAGGACAGATTTGTTGTCTTTTGTAAAGGCTGTAAATGACTTGAATTTTTTAAATTTGTTGTAATACAATTGTGTATGTAGGACTAGGGGTGAGAACAGGTAAAAAAATCCTAATCCCAAAAAAACTGATCAATAAGAAGTTTGGCCTGTCACCGACCGTTTGAACCTTCGGTTTAGATCAGTTTCAGATTGAAGCAACTTTAGGTGAGACGAACGGATTAGTTCGGATTTAACAATCCAACATGGATTATTTCCAAGTCTATAATCACTCTCTTTTCTCCTTCTTCCTCCCTTCTATTTTGTCCTTCTTCACTCACTCTTCTGTTCTCTTCTCTCTCCCTTAGATGATCTCCGTGGCTGGTGATCACAAGAGACGCTGCGGCAGTGTTGGCATCGCATAGCAATTTTTTTCTTTCAGCTTCTCTTGCATGTGCGACAGCCACGAGTGTGAGAGAGAAGAGAAAATGCAATGTTGCCATATGGAAAAAGGCTTCATAGGCACGTGAAAGAGCAGAGAGATATTCGAGTACGTGATAATGGGAGCCGGCATGAATCCCCCTCTATATAAATGCATTGCAAGTTGGGTGGATATACAATAGTCACCCCTCTTTACTCACTCAATGATGTCACTTGTTTCTTATATTAAAAAAAAAAAAACGAAGGTAATATTTTGAATTATTTGAATATTGCTTTATAAAAAAAAACATGAAAATAATAGTTATCTTTAAAGGGAAGGATGGAATTCAAAAAGAAAAAAATTACTGTTAACTAAAAAATTTATCAAACACAAACGGCAGATCCAATTTACGACGCATCATTCAAGTTTTGGCATCGATAAATTTTCGAACTAAAAGTAACATGATAGAATGGTCGTTTTTAAGCTAATGCACAACACTTGACTACTCTTGAGACATGTAACTTGTAATATAATGTATAGCAATTTCAGGTCCAGCTGAGACTTGAGAGTTGGTATCTAGCTACCTACCTTGAGCCAGAATCAGGACTGGGATCTCCATAAGAAACTAAACCCTTTTGTCCAGATGGAGAGCTGGATCTAGACCTGCTACGAGGTACGGAAGTCCTTTTATCATATCGTTTTGGTGGTGTAGCATCAGGGGATCTGGAGTGAGAAGAGCCTTTGCTCCTAGATTTGGACTTTGACCTTGACCTCGACCTCCCCCTGTCTGGCAATCCTTCGTCACTTCTTGGACCAAGTCGGGATTTTAATCTGTCACTTATCAGAGGCCGCCTGTCTTCTGGACTAGGACTACGTCTTGGACTCCTGCTGCGGTCACGCTCTCTAAAACGGCCACGCACTGGACTGCGAGAGATGCTCCTACTCCTACTACTTCTGCTTTGGTATCTAAAAATACAAGGATAAGATATTAAGCTCTGAGAAACAAACACAATGTCACATGATTTGGCATCAATATGCAAAATTAAGGGCTCATTTGCTTGAATCTTTTCTTTTATAAGAAATGTGTTTTGTTAATTTAAAGAAATCTTAAAACATTTCATAGTAATTATGTAAGTTTTTCCCACAAAAAAAAAAAAAAAAGCTTTATTATAATGTTCTTGTCATAAATTAAAAATGGTATCTTGTGAAAAAAAACTCTAAAAAAGCTGTATTATAAAGAATCACTTTTTTGTAAAAAAAAAAAAAAAACTTAAATAAATGGGCCCTTAATTGTATTAGAACATAATTACAAAGTAACACCAGACAATGACAAAGGTAACTGCAGGGATACACGAAGGGGAAAAAAGCAACAATGGCAAAGCTAACTAAAAGCACACATAAAAATTAGTTTAAATTCAGATAAAAATGATTTTACATGTGAAATATTTATCATGTCACAGCATGTGAATAAACAAAAACAAATATTCAGTTATATATAATTAAGATAAAGCTCAATTTATGCATGGAAGGGGAAGAATCAAGGTCTAACAACATAACAGATTAAAACAAATAAAGGGAGAAAGAACCTTGGACGATTCCTGCCCCCTGGCGGGCTTCGCAAACGTCGTGGTGGAGAGCGCCCAGAATAACTTCTGTAGCTTGTGTTTCGTCAACCAAACATATAACAAGTCAGAACTGTCCAACATTTTTTTAAACAATCCAGTTTAACAAAGTGGTGTAGATAATTAGACATACCTATCAAAGTGCCTTCTTATATTTCTATCACCATATCGATATGAACGAGGATGAGACCGCTCTGGAGATGGAGTGCGATATCTCCGTGCAAAGGCATAACGCTCAGTAAAGCCACGCCCTTTTTTAATACGCTTAGGCATGCCATTTGGTGAAGGGCTTTTTGAAAATCCCGGACCATGTTTTGGGGCAGCAGGTTCAGATGCTTTTTGGCCAGGACTAGCCAACAACAAAGCACGTCCTTGGTTTAGCTCCCCAGAATCCCTGGTAGGACTTCTTCCAGGACTTGCACCTCTGGTTAAATAAGATGTCACACAAACTTAGCACAACTGGAGATGTGTCCAAATACCAGGATGGAGTTGACATTTTAAAAGCAAAATTTACAAGAGATGAATAATTATTAGATGCTAAGAAAGCCAGAGGCAAAACCTATTGTGATTTGAATCATCTGAATTAGCATGTAGCTTAGCAGGTTTACTAAATTCAGCTTGATTATCATGCCCGTTATTCACAAATGCACCATTCTCCGGAGACAATTCACCTTCTTCATGTGATTGCTTGTCCACAATTCTTCTTACCTTGGGATCCATTGTTTGTTCAGGAATAATATGCCTTTGCCGAGAAGGGCTGGAAGATTGCTTTCCTGTGTCTGTAGCATGAGCAGCTATTAGCTTAGAGATATCAATATATCCATATTCATAAATATCCCCATATCCCCCCCCCCCCCCCCCCCCCCC
>PYAF01001862.1:1577774-1594009 GCA_007407185.1 Glycine tomentella
ATCACTTGAATCCTCAGAACTCCTGAAAAAAGGAAAGTAATTCAATTAAAACGTACTGGAGGAGTGCTACTATAAGAAATAAAGGGAATGCTAAAGGTAGGCTATAATCAGACCGCCTAGACTTGTGTCTTGATTTTTTAGTTCTACCGTGCTGGCTTCTCTTCCTCTGCTTTCGTCCAATTTTCCCCTTCTTCCCATGCTTGCGCTTATTTCTCCTCCTCTTCTGGTGTTTCCCATCACTAGAGGAACTAGAATCAGAAACTGATGAATCCGATTCAGAATCTGAAGCTGAATCTGACTCAGAATCTGAGGAATAGCTATCACTATCACTATCAGATGTTGAGTATCTCCTCCTTCTCTTCCTTGTGTCTTTGGAAGATTTTTTCCTTTTCCCCCTTGATTTTTTGTCAGAACCATCATCAGAAGATAAGGACTTCCCAGATTTTCTCCTTTTTCCTAAAATGAGAAGTAGTTCACATATTACAAGCAATTTACATTTAGCAGTAGACTGAAACAACAAGGTTTATAATATAATTAATATATTCATCAATATCTATTCCCTATCACAAGTACCTTTCTCCTTCTCCGCAGTATGCTGAATTTTTGTTTCAGAGACTTCACCACAATCAATAATTTTAACTGGCTGGGTATGTTTCCCATCAGATGTTCCCACCTGCTCAATTTTCTTCAAAATGTCTATTCCATTGACAACTTTTCCAAAAACAACATGTTTCCTGCATCATCATGTGAAAGACTACAATAAAAAACCTACACTACTTTAACAAAGCAAAGATTATGGACATTACAAACTCAAACTTTTTGAGCAAATGAAAATGTACAAACAAGCCTGCAAAAACAACAGCAGCAATAAAAACAAACTGATAAATAACATTAATAAAATTGTGGGGGCCATGAACAAGAAATGCGAAAACAATAGCAGCCAAAAAACTGAAAAACAAAACAGTAAAAATTTTGGGACCATCAACAAGAACAAAAATTGCAGATTACAACTCCAGAATGGTGTGCAATATGATTAAAGAACATCAACCTAGTTGAACTAAAACGTCCAAAGATTGTATACCCATCAAGATGAGGTTGACGCTTGAATGTAATAAAGAACTGAGATCCATTTGTGTTAGGACCACTATTAGCCATAGAAAGAACGCCAGGTCCATCATGTGTTAGTTTGAAATTTTCATCTGCAAGGAAGGAGTACTTGCATGTATAGGCAAATGGTTAATAAACCAAAAAAAAAAAAAGTAACTATGTATACGCAACTAAGCATTACTTTTTTTTCTTATATGTAGAATTAATTAAAACCCTACTCATAATACTTAAACATACCTGCAAATTTCCCTCCATATATACTTTCTCCACCTGTGCCTGTAAAGCAGTCAAAGGTTGTTCCTTGCAAGTCTTTGTAAAAGAATAGAACAGTCAAAACGGAACTACAAATCATATTAGTTAAACAACAGAAACAAAAAAAACATACCATTACCCCTTGAAAAATCACCACCCTGTCAGGACACAAGACCAAAAGTTGGTGAATTATCATATTGAAACAAATGAACTTTATAAATCACTCAATAACTTTTCCAGAATTAAGGGAAAAAGAAATGGCAAACTCCAAAACATCCTGTTGGTATCCTCACTTCACTTCTACAAAAACTTCAGAAACAGAATTTACTAATTCATGAGTGCAACTGGCTAACAGGCCACATAGACATAGCACTCATATGCAGGATCAAAAATCTTCTCCTACATAGTTATTAATTAGTTCATGTCAATCATGAATAGAGAAGGTGAGCCTTGGCACAACAGTAAGGTTGCTGCAGCCTTATGACCTGGAGGTCATGAGTTCAAATTCTAGAAACAATGTCTCCACTTGTGTGGGTAAGGCTACATAATCTACCATTCCTAAATCCCACTAGGTGAAAGCCTCGTGTGTTGGGTCGGGTCACCCTTAGTGACAGTCATGAATAGAGTAACCATGAAGGGAAACTTACTTGAGCCATAAAACCTCTAATTATACGATGAAGGCTTGTCCCTTTATAATGCAAAGGTTTCCCCGTTGATTCTCCAATGCCCTTCTCACCTACAAACAAAAAGCAGACAGTTACAGTTAAAGTAGAGTGCGATGTTCAAAGAACCAATTACCGTGAAAAACATACCATCATTCTAGAGTCATATTCTAATAGGTTTTGAAGCAAACAGTTTAGCAATATTTATAGAATATAAGTCATTTTAACACTTGCAGGCTAGAAGATATTTGTTTCAACTGCAAGTAACATGTACTGATATAGGTGAATTACAAATGACTAGTATCTCATGCACACAGACCAGTTTCATATTCAACTAGACAAGTTGAACTAAAGCAACAAGGACAAGTTCTGTGAAGATATTATGCATAAAGATGTTGATCCTTTTACCCCATGTTTTCTGCAGATAAAGCTTAAAATAAGTACTAAAACGAGTATAGAGCTTATGTTTTGTCTTTTCTCTTAATCAAATATTACCCAATACAATAACATCATTTCGTACAAATTAGGACTGTGTGCTTCTTGTAAGTTAACTAACAAAAGGACTATAAAATGTATGCTGGGATGGGGGATAAGAATTCAGCCAAAAAAATACCCATTTCAAATTCACAGAAATATCCAAATTCAGGTCTCCTCTCCCACCCACACATATGCAAGTACAGGGGGTAAAAAGAACAGGGAACAAGGCAAAGAAGGAACTTCGCTCATAAGTTGAGCAACATTGGCAAATTGATCCAGTATGCAGATAACTTCCTAACCCCCAAAAAAATTAGTGTCTACCTTACAGCTGGACCAAACATTCTTGTGGGCTGACAAGAAGCTTCAGTCTCACATTACCCAATATACATATTACATAGGAAGTGCATGCTCCCCAGGCAACAACCGAACTACTAAAAAATGATAATGATGGTAAGAGACAGTTTGTTTGAACAATTTAGAGATACCTGTACAAAGTGCCCGAAAATTCTCCGCTGTCCTAGGAACTATACTGGCAAAAAGCTGCACAATTCAAAAGAGTTCATTCATACCAAACCTAAGATGCTGAGGCAAACTTCAAAAATATCCTTTCAAACAGAAAACTAAACAAGCAAATCCCTGATTTTCTATACTACCTGAATAACAATTCTTTCCACAGGGTCCCCATCGATTGAGACATCGAAAAACACACGAGGATTCTTTTCCAGACCCATCACCTTGCTCAGAAGACACTTCAGACGTTAAGTTGAGATAGAAAACAATCAAGAATCAGCAGCAACATTCCAAGAGCGAGTCATAAATTAGAGCATTCTATGCCAGTGTTCCCCTATTAAAACAGAGAGCCAATTAGCCAAAGTTGTGCATTTAAACACACTGAATTATTCAATATCCATAAAAATCAGTTTTTAATTGTCACAATCACATATCCATAAAAAAACATCACCACATTATAGAATACGGAACTTAAGCTTGTCCATATCAGTTTACGCACATGCAATGCAACAAAACCCTAAACCCTAAGTACACATTCAATGTGTAACTAGACTCAAGTTCCTGGAGGTGCAATTTTTTTCAAAAAACTAAATCAAATTATTCGTTGGAAACGGCATTCTGCATCCAGAGAGAAGGAAGTAACTAATCCAACCAGAGAGAGGAAGAATTATTATAAATAAAATGACAAAAGAGGAAGATACTCTTAACAATTTTGGAGGGTTACGAAATTTACACCGATTCTAACTGTGCTTTACTTAGACGAAGACAGGGAGAGAAGTAAGAGAGTGAGAGAAAGAGGAACTCACCATGAAGGCATGAATGAATGGAGGTGACGGCTCGGTATGACTGACTATAACGAAGAAAGGTTCTTTCTTCCTCAGCTTGGGACAGGGTCACAGGAAGCACATTCTTCTTGGGCTATGTCTAAAGACATTTGGGCTGTCCACGTCGGCCCAATTGGCCATGCCTACGTTTTTTTGTTGATGAAGTAACACAAAAAAGAAACATTTTATATAAATTGATATTTCTAGATCGACATGGACTCCTCCAAGCCTAGAGAGATTGATGCCCTAAGACTAAGAGCTATTGAGTTTATTCCTTACAGTTTCCTCAAGATTTTAATTAAGTCCCTCTAAAAAAAATTAATGTAATCCTTTAATTTTCATAACTAAATCCCTGAAAACTAACACTGTTACATTGACATTCTTTTCAAAGCAGTTAACTAATTCATGGAACGTACTCACTCTTTACTAGGAAGAAGAAGGTTGTCTGGTATTTTCATGTCTTTGCTCTCAGTTATGCCAGATTCCCAGACAAACTGTAAGAATGAAAGAAAACATAGCACAGATGTACCAAGGTGAAGGTGATTGAATGTTTACACATGGTTTGATTCTTTGATTTCATCATTGTGCACGAATCTCACATCTCAATATATTTCTTTTTATGGCCTTCTATTTGGGTTATTTTCACGCATTCTTTTAAGCTTCTTAGCTATTATGTTGTGGCAGCCATATCGGTGCCTATGCATGTTGTGTTTTGTTTTTTGCTGATACTGATTCAAAACTCTGATTTTGTAATTGTAATAGTGTCATCTTGGAGAGATTCAAATAAATTAGTATTCCTTCGCTGCATACAAAAACAACAGGCTTGGTTTACCCTGTAAAGTAATTTAATGTGTTTTCCTTGAGTTATTTTGTGAAATTATAAAAAAACTAAAAACTAAAAGTACAATTCAACTTATTTTACAAGCAAACACATGTGTTGTTCTCAACTAGGATTAAAAGTCAATCCAAGAATATATGATTTGTCTAATGTTAATAGGCGAAACAACAAAACTACGTTTTAGAATTTTATGTATTTAAATCGTGTGAAGGTCATCCAACTACTCACATTTGCAATTTGTAATGCGTCTCATTATCGACTTTTCAACTGTTCCTAAATACTCTTTTTGAGACATCAATTTTTTGTTATTTTCAGGATCAATGACCATCCCTAAAAAAAATATAAGAATTTTCAATATTTTTTCTTCTCACTCATGTTTTCTGAACCATCTTATAATTATTTCAAGTCAAACACACTTAACTATAAAGTTCTTTAAGTAGTGAACTATAGAAAAATATATACATCTTATTAGTATAAGCTATATTAATTAATTTCTTTAAGTCATTTTTAACTTTATAGTTTTATATATACACAATTTTCGGAACACTCTCTTTTCACTGTAATTCTTCCAGTGTAGTTCTGTGTTACATAGTTGAATTTGTCGAAAAATTGTGATCTTAAAGATTTTAGAAACTCAATTGAACTTTCTCTTCTATTTCCTGTGAGATGAGAATGGATCATTGTTGAGTGGGATTTCGGCTAAATTAGGAGGATGTTCTATTCTAGTTGTTGAGTCATGGGGGTGTATATATATTATGGTCTTCAATTGGCTTGGTGAAGAGTAGGGATGAAAATTGGTCAAGTTGCTTATCAGGGGTTTTTGATCTGATCTGATTTGTTTATTATAAAGGTCAGGCTAAGGCTTTTTGAAAAACTTGTTTAAATAAAAAGGTCAGACTCAAGCTTTAAAAAAAGTTTGTTAGATTTGTCAGACTGACCTATTTAATATATATACATATATACAAGGTTGTTAGAAACGCGATTCTACGTAGACCCGTGGAAGCCTCGTAGAATCATAAGAGTCTACTTCAGACAAAAAAAAAGTAAATTACATAAATACGAAAAAAAATGAGTCAAAAGGTGTATAGTAAGCAAAAAAGTGGTGCAAGAAGCAAATCCGTTGTGGATCTGGTCCAAATACAAAAAAAACCCTAATTCTCCCCTTATAAAATCTTCTCTTCGGCTGCATCCTCACTTTCTCCCCTTCTTCTTTACTGATGCGTTTCATCCGCCCCAAGAAAAACAAAACATATAACATGAAGCATGGTGATTCGTGATTCGTGAAACATTGTGTGTCTAAACTAAACCTCTCTTCCTCTTTCACCGGAATATGTCCCTTTCAGTTTCCACTTTGTCTTCTCTGTTAACCCCAATTTTTGCTTTTTTTTTTTTTTAATTTCCGTCCATGGCTTCTTATTTCGTCCATGGCTCTCCTAGACACTCTCAATAGTGACGCTGTTTTGCATAATCCTGGAATCGCCAAATCGCAACTAGACTTGCGATTCTACGCCTATTCCACCGATTCTACTCAAAAAATGATTCTACATGCGATTTAACTCGCGGAGGCTTAGTAGAATCATAAAATTAGATGATTCTACGATTTAAATCGCGATTATGATAACCATGTTGCCAATTTGTCATATCCTAATTCTGTCTTAGTCCCAAAAAAAATGGAAAACAAAAATATATTTTTTTAAAAAATAATTAAAAAACAAAAATGAAAGAAAAAATATTTTTCAAGGGAAATGATGAAATGAAAAAATATTAAAAGGAAAGAAAAATATTAAAAAAGAAAAAAGAAGAAAGAAAACGTAAAAAAAAGACAAAGTAAGATAATAGAAAAAGGGAAAAAGGAAAGAAAAATATTAAAACAGGAAAAAAAGAAAAAAGGAAAGGAAGATAATAGAAAAAGAAAAAAAAAAGGAAAGAAAGTTGATAAAACAAAAAAAAATAAAAAAAAGAAAGATTGGAATAAATTTGATTTTAGATTTACAAATCTCTATATTCATATATGACAGACTTTTTAAGTAGGTCAAATCAAGTTTAAAAAAAGTCTATAATACATAGATAGTTCATTCCAAATTTTATGTTTTTAAATCAAACCAAAATCAGACATGTTTAACCCCTAATGAAGAGGCTTGGAAAAAAATGAGAGAAAGGAAAAAGACTAAAAAATAAAATTATAGATTGTTTAGTAACAAAAGAAAAATAAAAGAAAGAAAATTACTCTTGTTTAGTCATGAAAAAAGTGAAGAGAAAGAAGTAATAAAAAAGTGAAAAAAAAAGAAAAAATATGTCTATAAAATAATGTCAATATTCTTAATGAAAAAAAAAATTGTTAAAATATTGACATTTTTTTTTGTATCTTTTTTATCGTATAAATCAACTTTTCCATCTCTTTCTTTCCTATTTGGAAGGAAGGCAAAAGATGAGGCCCACATGATTTAATCTATGTTGGTGTTGAACTTGTTGACAATATCATTTAATCTTTGTATTGTCAAACACTTATTTTAATTTTAATCATGTTTAGAATTATTTATTATATACAATAGTTTATTTTTACAGATAATTAAATTCGTTTATAAAACTGATCATCAATATTCAATAATCAGCATAGTTGAACTATTTTACACCACACAAATATAATGACTAGGTAATAGTTCATTATTCTTCTGGAAATTAAGGAGTCGAGTCAAACTAAATAAATCGTTCAACATTCAACACGCGTATTCATAGGATGTTATTCGGCTAAAAAATTACAATCTGTATGTAAAGCTATAAACTTTTGCATGTCTTTCAACTGTTGTACCCCTCATGTCATGTGTAATTAATTTTCCATGACAGTACCACAAACTGATGGCCACATGTTGTCTTTTTATCAAATAATTTAGAATTAAAATTTTAATTTTAGATATAAAATAAATTATATTTTTAAAAAAATATTCATCATGATTTTTTTTATAGAAATTAATCACTATTTATGACAGTAAATTATTTATATCAATATCATATTGAGAAAAAAGAAAAAAAAAGTTTTCACGACAGGGGCTTAATTTTAACTTCATTATAAAGTTAACATGTGCACAATTCCCTGGCTATATATGCTACTATTTCTTACAATGTATATTAACATTTGCCGGGAAAAGAAGCTTGCAGTCGCGTTTTCATTGACTTTGTGAATGAATAATTGGATTAAACATAATGTCTGCATTGAAAATTTCCCCTAGTCAGGAAAAGTAGCCTTTTTGAATTGGAATTTATACTTTGATCATCTTTGACTTTTGAACAAAAAATGGCCACATGACCGCATCACATGACACATCTCTATATATACCAGTCTAAGCCAAAAGAAAGCAGGATCAAACGAAATAACCGTGTCACACATTTTGCTCATTTCTAAATTTTCTTGCTTTCCCACTTCAGTTGACAACACATCACAAATCATGGCAGGGGCACTGACAGATGATCAGATTGCCGAATTCCATGAAGCCTTTTGCCTCATTGACAAGGACTCTGATGGTTTGTTTTTTTAGTCACCCCTTGATGATTTGTTGTTCACTTTTTCATTCTGATGGAAAAAGGGGTTTTTGAATTGATTTTGACTTTGTTGGAATTGTTGGTGATGTCTAGGATTTATTACCGTGGATGAATTGGCAACCATTATCCGATCATTAGAAGGGAATCCAACGAAAGAAGAAATCCAAGACATGATTAGTGAGGTCGATATTGATGGGAATGGGAGTATAGATTTTGAAGAGTTCTTGAATATTATGGGAAGAAAAATGAAGGTAAGAAAAACTAGTCATAGCATTGATTAAATAAATGGTGATTTAAAGTTAGCTGTTTGAGGCTAATGATCATAATATCTCTGTCAAAATTTATAGGAAACTTTAGCTGAAGAGCTGAAAGAAGCATTCAAAGTATTTGACAGAGATCAAAATGGATACATATCCGCCACTGAGGTAAAATAACAGAATCTCTGCTTGAGCTCATTCATTTGTTTTATTGTTTATTTACTAAAAGAGCTACATTATGATGTGTTTACAGCTGAGGCACGTAATGATGAATTTGGGAGAGAGGATGACAGATGAAGAGGCACAACAAATGATTAGAGAGGCAGATTTGGATGGGGATGGTCAAGTTAGCTTTGAAGAATTTTCAAGGATTATGATGCTCAAATAATTTCATTTGTAAATACAACTTCTATTTTATTCCTTTGTACAATGGCTAATGTTGTTGAAATGTTTATTGGCAGTTATAAGTTACAACCTTCTATGGTCTGCGGCACTTCCCTTTTGTGCGCGCGTACGTGTCTACCCTCCTCCTTTTATCCATTTTGATTTTAATAAAATATAAAATTGGAACGATTCATTACACTCGCAGATTAGATAAATTTGAATTTGTCTACTCACAACTCACAAGGGAAAAAAGTAAATAATAGTATCCAAACTTGAATAAAACTACGTATGAGTAAATAATTTAATTAAGTGTTCATTTAATCAATTCTTATTAGAATAAATTTTGAAATTTATTTTATAAGTTACCTTAAAATAATTTTAAAAATACATGACTTAACTAATTTAAAAAATTTAGAGTTTAATAGTTATGCAATGAGTGTAAAAAAATTAGATTATCATCAAATAAAAATCATTGTTGGTTTGTTTTTTAAGATAATTATTATAAAAATAATAAATTTAAAATATATAATAATTTATAATTGAATTACAATATAAAATATAAGAAAGTTTTATGTAAGGATTATTATATTTTTAAAAACATAAATAATAAGCATAGATGATAAATTATTATTTAATAAAATTAAATATATAAATTGAATCATTTTCTTAAAAAAAAATAGCATTTTATACCAAGAATAAATAAGAAAAAAAAGACGTTATCATGAAAGGTAAACATCTCTAATCCAAAGAGTTTATTTTATATCCTCTTTCGTTCTGCTTGGCGCCGTTTTTTTTTTTTTCCTTATTCTCTAATAAAGACGCGACGACGGTTACGAGGATCTAGAAACAAAAGAGCGGATAACGAGAGCGGCGGCGACGAGAGGTACCTTGCGACGGCGTCATCCCCGTCGACCATCAGCACGGAGAACTTTCTAATGGAGCGCTGCATTTTCGTTTACTTCACCTTCACCATTCAAATATTCTTCTCTTCTCAGCACTAATTTGAATTTCGAGTTTCCCTAATCGATTAACCCAAACCTCGAAAACCCTAAATCTAGCGATGGACGCATCCGAACTCGACAATGTCGACGACTACTCGCCATCTTCAACCGTCATCAAATTCGACCGACCCGTTCCTCTGCTCCGGGGACCGTTACAGGCGGGTCCCTCCGACGACCCATCGGCGGGACCGTACGTGCTGGCCTTCCGAGACTCGCGCGCGTGGGCGTCCTCTTTCGCGGCCTGCGAGCGGAAAATCGTCGAGCAGTGCGAAGAGGGGGCGAGGATCGGTTGCGCCGTGAGCGCTTCCGGAAAGTGCAAGCCTCCGTGGTGGAAGTCCCTGGCAGGTCCCACGATCTCCGATCCGAAGGAGCGGGAGCAGTGCGAAGTGCGTGAGATGGCGGATTGTTTTGCCGCGGCGAAGGAAAAGTGTGTTGGCTTCGCCAGGGACAAGTGTTTGGTTCCCTTTAGGGATGCGAGGATTAGGGTTGGGAAAGGGTTTTTGAGTTCCAAGGATGCTGTGAAGTTGATTGGTTGGGCTTCAATGCCGGAGAGTGAGAGGAGTTTGAGATTGATGAGTCTAATGGGTGATGGTGGTGATTTGGTAGTGACCAATTGCAGGGCTAGTGAGTTGCTGGGATTTGATTATTATGTGCAATGCATTTTGGATTTGAAGCAACATGGCACCAGAAACTAAGCGTAATTTTGTCCCTTGACAGTGGAGGTAGCATTCATTTTGAAATTCCAATGCTTGTGTTTGGACTTGTTGGCTTAGCTCGTTGGTTTGTCATGCGGGTTGGATAAAGTAGTTACACTGTAAAGTTTGTTGGTTTGTTCTAAAAGAAATATAGAAAGGACAAAAGTTATATATATAGTTCTTTAAGTGCTTAATAGCGTGTTTGGATTAGTTTCATGGTTAGAAATAATCAATTTTTTTTTCATGGTGAAACTAAAGCAACAAATAGTTCCTTCTATTTTTTCGTAGTATCATCGGGATTATTGTGTGTTATCCAACCACTATTAGTCTTATTCTCCAATTAAGATTGGGTTTTACCTCAATATGTTGACATTTAATGCAAACCTTTATTTTGCAGTTTATTGAGGTGAAACTCCAATTCTGATTGGAAAACAATATCTAAAGCACTTTAAGAACTGCATTTACGTTTTGTCCATCAAGAAGTCCATTTTTCCTTTTAGCTGTGTTAGTGTGTTGTATGCATCTATTTTCAGACTAGCATGTGAGATCTGCCGGAATTTTGCAGCATATATGTTTGGGCTGCCAATGTCACGGAAAATTGAAAATATAAGAATCTTAAATCTAGGATTTCCATACTTGGGTATTCTATGTTGATTTTAGACACATTTTAATAGTAAAATTAAACGTGGGATGTGAAATCCCAGGAATTATTGTCGAATCTTATCCTTCTGTCTGAAAATTACATATGTGTGTGGGTCATCGTTATTTGTTTAAATTGATGTCACACAATGGGTGATATTGTTCATTATATTCATAGACAATTGTTTTTATTTGTGATTAGGTTATGAATCATGACTACTATAAAATAGAAATCATATGGCAACTTTATTAACTGATGATGCTATTTGCCTGTCTTGGCATTGTTATGTTATGCCTAAAAATGTCAACTGTGTTGTTGCAGGCTAGAGAGTATTTTGATGGCTCACATAGTATATTACATAATGTTGATTGTGCATAACTTTAAAGTTTCATTTTCTCAATGAATTGTTGAAGCCCCTGGCTTGGGAGTAACTTATTGCTGCTTTGGTTGGTGCAGAAGTTATCAGAATTGCCATATCATAGAGCTCGGGGAATCAGTATCCAGGTTTTGTCTCGCTCTTATTTTTTAATTACGTTCTGACTATCATTTTATTAATAAGTTTCGTAGGGGTTAGGTTTGTCTAGTTGCATCATAACATAAAAAATATACTTTAATCTCATCTATTTGAACGTTTGTTTCATAAGATAAAATTTACATAGGGGTTGTGCTGAAGTCTAATTGAATTGGATCGGAAAATTTTATCATTACGTAATTCCTTCTTATCATGCTGTTTTATTGTTTTTCTGTTTGGTCCACTTTTTACATTGCTCTATTGGAATCCTGACCTCTATGTAGTGCTTACTTTTTTCGTATGTATTTATTTTGCCTTCTCTTGCATGGTTGGTTGTTAACGTTAAAGGGTTTTTTAAAGTAATATTAACAATTTGTTGGTGTTCATTCTAAATTGACTAGGCTGATTAAAGCTTAAATTTTTTGAGTATGCCTATTCTTATCAACTTGCTCTGGGGGTTGTTTGATTGAGTTTGGAATCAAGTTTCATTGTTATTTTAGTAGACATTCTGCCCTGATTAGCTTTATTGGTGTCCTTGGTTGAGAGTTCATACTTCAAGCATATTATGAGATGTGAGATACATTATATTTTATATTTCTTAATTATTGATACACCAACGGTGTCCCTTACTATCTGTGGTTCGTACTCCTCTCTGCATCTGATGTCTATTTATTGATCTATGATAATTTTAATTGAGAAGTTAAACGAATTAATGTTTCCCTTTAGCCTCTCAGGAATAGCTCTAGTAATAAAGGAGAAATGGGGGTTGGGTTAGAAGGTATAGGTTTATTCTTGAATGTAAATCAATGATGCTTCCGGTTATGGGTAAACTGTTGGTGAAAGATGTCCTGATCTCTTCTTTTACCCAGGATTTTACGGGCCAAATCTCTTTGCATGTTTTGGCCCACTAGTGTTGCAGGCCAGAATAAAATTTAAATAATTGGCAATTCACTTTCCAAACGTGAATGTTGGACTTGTGGATTTGGTTAGGGACTTTGGGACCTATTTCTATCGACCATTCTCCTTAAAGTCATCTCTTCTCTCTCTCTCTTTCTGTCCTTCACTCTTTCTAACTGCAATTTGCAAATGGGCCTTTTCAACATGTTAATTTCCAATGCTTGACGTGGGGACTTTCTTTTTTTTTTTTTTTTTTTTGACAAAATGTGAATGAGCCATAGACATTTTATTGTTAGCAAGTATCAACTCATAAATTAATCAAAGAAAAATCCAATAATCCATTATTTATGAGTAACATAGTACAAATTCGAAACTCGAAAGTTTGTTCCTTGGCTATCTGTCGTAATTTCTTTCTTTGCAAAAAAAAGAAAAAGAACAGTGTTTTCCCCCCCACCCCGGGGCATTGGGAGTCCACGACCTGTTCAAACCACCACCAAAGGATTAAGGGTGAAAAGCAAATTATAGTCATTGCATTTTCTTTTTTTTTTTCCTCCATGATGTCTTATCGAGTTTGTCATTTAGTGATTTCTGCTCTTCCAATTTGCTCTTATTTTCTTGCCCACCGATTACGCTCATAGTTCGCTGGGTCTGTTTCAATTTCATTTCTTTAGAGTTGAGCATTATTTTCTCCTATTAAATTGAGAAATCGAATCAAACAACGCAATTGATTTATTTAATTATTTTTCATATTTGGGTCCTAGCCAAATTGAACTGATGAAACTTGATTCCAATTAGTTTGGATCTCGAACGAATCAGATAAATCTGTTTCATTTTTTCCAACTAGTTCCAGTTTGTGAGTAAATTTGTTTGACCATTGAGGAACTTCTTACTATATATTTTTTTTATTATAATACATTTAGTTTTATATTGATTTAATCTCACTTTTAATCCATTATGTTTCGCTTTGGTATATTAAGTTTTAAAAGTTTCATTATGGTATTTTATGTTTCCCAAACATTAGTGTTCTTTTAATTTTTAAATTTTAAAATGGTTTAAAGTTGTTTATTGGTCCATTATGTTTCATAGTTTTTTTGCTTTTGGTACATTATGTATTAAAAATTACATTCTTATCCTTTGTTTTTGAAATGTACTATTTTGGTCCCTTTTTCAAATTTTCGTTAAAATGTTTTAAATTTTAAAATAATTAACACATTAAAAATGGTTACTATCTTTTTTTATTAAAAATTTAAAAATCACTAAGTAAATGAAAAAAATGAATTTGAAATCACAAACAACAACCTTTACTCTCGTAGTATTATTATTATTATTATTATTATTATCATTATTATTCAATTTAGTCATTTAATAACAATAATAATTTCATTCACCAATTATTCTCAATCATAATAGGTAAGGGTTTTTTCTCCTTCCATCGCTCTACCTCTTGTCGTCTATCCAAAAGGATTATTGTCCTGACCCCGCTATTGTCTATGCTCCAACCCCCCTACACGACTAGAATTGCCGTCTCACCTAACGACAATAACCATCTCATCGTCGCCCCTCTTTGCGTTGCTCGTCTTTGTCCAATCTAGTTGTAGATGTCAAATGATAAATCCTCTACTTGTCCGATCCAACCGTGCATGACAGTGGAGGTCTTGCTCACAAACCTCATAAAGAGTCACATTGTTATTTCGTTGTTCAGATGTGGATTAATTAGTGAGTTAGGGTCATGTTTTTGTCTTTCGTTGAAGAGAGAACTTTTACTCTGATCTTCCATGCTTCTTCTATTTCCATTAGTATAGTTGTATGATAGGTTTTGGTTTTTCGATAGGAAATATAAGAATTTTTTGTGGTTCTAACGAGATTATGTGTTGACGTCGTTCAATCTGTGTGGTGTTGCATTTTTACCCTTTGAGATCTGTAAGAGGTTGGAGGAGATGATGATTTTTTTAAAATAAAATAAAGATAATGATGATTTTTATCTCAGTATGTAAAGTTAATTATTTTAAAATGATTTATTTCCCTTGTGGTCTATTATGTTTCACTTTGGTACTTTATGTTTTAAAAGTTTCATTCTGGTTCTTTATGTTTTCAAAATGTATTATTTTAATTTTCTTTTTAAATTTAAAGTTAACAGAGCTCTAATGTTTCTAATCGAAAATTGAAAAAAAAATATATTTCGAAAACATAAAAAATTAAAATAAAATTTTTAAAATTTAATACATCAAAATAAAATAACTGCAAAATATAATAAACAAAAAATGACATTAAACTATTTATATTTGATTTATTACTATTTTATCGTTCAAATATCTAACAATATGTAAATAGACACACATCAACCTGGAAATTTAAACTTAAATTACTTATGTCTTTTGTTATATGGGGACTTTTGTGTCCCCTTTTCTATTCATCAAAGTAGTTTCTTGCTAATGACAAGAACCAATATAAGTAGTTGCTTACTAATGACAACTCGATGATGGGGATAATTTGTCTATGTTTAGTTTCATATTTAGGAATTGATTTTGGGTCTAAAATTAATCTTAAATATATTTTCACATATTTTGTTTTATATTGGAAAATAATTTAAAATTGATTCTGGATTAAAATAATTTTGAAAAATCGTCTTTTAATATAAAATTTTATACTGAATTTTACTCATAACTTAATTTTATAATAAAATATTCAAACATAAATTACATCACTTTAAAATTAATTTTAATCAAAATTAATTTTATCATCACCTATTTAAATTCACGTTAAATTATTAGAGAGGACGTGATTCCCCTATTTATTCGACTGTCAGACGTTAGAAGATGCTGCGAAGTTGTACTGATGGCCAGCGAAGGATTTGTTTTTGCTTGTCAGGATCCATTATTTATTTGTTCACTTCTGCTTGATAATTCAAAATGCGTTTTTCACGAAATTTGTTGGTAGTTTCCGTCTGCCAAACGTTGCTTTAATATACATGAGAAATGTCCACAAATTTTCGGTCGCGAAGCTACTAGGGAGTTTCGATCAGTCAACAATGACTACGTCTTAATCTAGTAAGAATTAAGTATTAAAGTGGAAAAGAGAGAGAAAGGAGGAAGAAACGTGTGATATGGCTAACCTTTTTTTTTGTCTTTGATATGAGTAACCTTAACTTTGAGACCAAGTACCGGATGTGAACAATTTTTTATTTATTTACTATTTAGGGGTATATTTTAAATTAATATTCTGATGAGATAAATCGTAACGAATATTATAACTTTTAAATTGAAAATCGTATCATATGTTAGATTTTTTTTAACTGAAGTTATAAAAAGTTTTACAATTTTAATTTTTGTTATTATAAATTTACGACTCTAAAGTTGTAGAATTATCTTTTATATGGCTTTAAAGTTGTAAAGGTTAATTTTTTATTTTTTTATTTAAGTTGTAAATTCATTTATGACTTTAATTTTTTATATTCTTTTTAAAAAATTGTAAATATTTTTTTAATTTAATAAATAAATATATTTTATTTGTTTTAGTTTTATTTAATAAATTTTTGAATTAATATTAACTATTCATGTTATTTTTATTTTTATTTAATATATTTTTATATTTTTTATATGGTTTTATTAAATATTATTAGATAAATTATAAGTTAAAATTATCT
>PYAF01001862.1:1594109-1623333 GCA_007407185.1 Glycine tomentella
ATTAAATTAATATTATAGAAAATATTAAATAAAACTAAAAAAGTAAAAATACATTTATCTATTAAATAATTAAATTAAAAAATTATATACAATTTTTTAAAAAGAATATAAAAAACCAAGAACGTAAATGAATTTACGACTTCAATAATATTTTTTTATAAAAAATAGTCTTTACGAATTTAAAGTCATAAAAATAAAATAAAAAATACTCTTACGACTTTAAAGTAAAATTTGTTACAACTTCAATTAAAAAGAAATAGAAATTGTAATAGATGTTAAGACTTTTAAATATTATAATATCCGTTAGGACTTATTTCCATCGAGATATTAATTTAAAATATAATCTCAAATGGTAAATAAAAAAAATTGTTTCCATTACTTTGGCCTAACTTTGAACGCACTCCTTTTTCTTTTTGGGTGTGCATTAAAAGTGAGGAAGTTATTGAAGTAGGTTTTGTGTCAAGTACTTTTCATACCTACCCTATGGGTGCAGCAAGTTGGTCACCTTTGGAAATTACTATAGAAAATGTAGCCTGCCTGTCGGGGCACTAGATTAAGTGTAAAGTAAAAAAGGATGCTTGGAAAAATGTATGGTTCTTACTCTTCAGTTATGTATTTCCTAACACGTACCAATGTGTATTTAAATATTAGGCTTAATGTATTTTTGGACTCAATAATATAGCATTTGGGCAACTTTGGTTCTTCAATATGCAATTGCTTAATTTTGTTATCTGTTAACTTGACATCTAATATAAGAAAAAAAATAATACCAACATGAGTGTGTTGAGATGTTGTGGAGCTATATTGTGTAGCTATAGGGGATTTTTGTGGAGCTAGAGTTGATGTTAACAAGAGGATGTTGATGTGAGTCCTAATTTTAATTACTTGATTTTAGTGTATAATATACTCAAGTGGCGTATTTGAGTCAGCCAATTGACATTTTTTGTATTTCGGAATATTTAGGGAGACCATTAGATAATATTAATTTACAAGGGCAAAAAAGTTAAAGTTATTATAGAGATAATTCAATTTTTAATAATTATTCTTTGAAATAAAAATTCATAAAGTGATAGGTAAATTTTTTAAAAAAAGTCATGTGAATCTCACTTCTTCTAAAATTATTTCAATTTAAATATTCTTCTCAATTCTTTTTTTCTTTTTAATAAGAATCTAATGATTGTTCAATCAATCAGAAAGGAGTAATAGTTTACAATTGTCTCTCAAAGTGAGCTAATTGGATGGACGGCACTTCGCTTACCGCTACTTACAACTGGATTGGTTGATTTAGCTAAGAAAGAAAATAAAAAGCGTGAGAAAGAGTAGAAAGTCGGCAAAAAAAAATTAAAATATTGCAATTTAAATAAAAAATTACGAAAATATTGTGGTTTGGAAACTATTTACAAATGTATAGCAATCAAACACGTCATGGGAGGACGTGTTTAATCACGTCGTGGGAGGACGTGATTGGGGGCTGAATTACGTCTGGGAGGACGTGACTAAGGAGGGGGTGACACGTGTCATTTTGAGACACGTGTCATCTTGCGGCGCGACGCGTAAAAACTTTGGAAGACCATAACTTTTGACTGGGACGTCCGATTGAAGCGAAACCAGTGGTCACGCACTCGAAATGGAGAGGAGAAGCCGCTGGCATGTCCCATTTGGGACTTGCCCAAATTTTTTTCCCAAAAGAGGCCTCTAAGTGTCTCAAAATTGCGATTTAGTCTTCGGACACCCAAAAAATTTCTTGTTTTCCAATTTTTTTATGTATTCAATCAGTGAATTGCATGCTATTTGTTTTCTTTCCGATTACTTCTCTTAATTTCGAGCGTTTTGACATAAAATACGTCTCCATCAGACAACAAGCACAAGTAGTAAATTAAGCTTTAAAGTTTAAACTGGTTCTTTCATTTCTTAATAGTTGAAAAATATATATACGTGTTAAGACCACAACACAACGTTTGCATTTTTTAATTGGTTAAACCTAAATTTTTTTGGGATAATTGTTGACCAAAATTGTAGTGTAGACTTGATACGATTTCGGTTTAACAAATTTTTAAAAAATGAAAACGTTGTGGTCGCAAAACTAATTTAAAAAATTGAACAAAATTATACCGTAAAATTGACGATGCATATAATGTTGAACAGTTATAATTTTTCATAACAATGTCTAATGGAGACGTATTTTATGTCAAAACGTTCGAAATTAAGAGAAGTAATCGGAAAAAAAATAAATAGCATGCAATTCACTGATTGAATACATAAAAAATTGGAAAACAAGAAATTTTTTGGGTGTCCGAAGACTAAATCGCAATTTTGAGGCACTTAGAGGCCTCTTTTGGGAAAAATTTTGGGCAAGTTGGGACTTGCCAGTGGCTTCTCCTCTCCATTTCGAGCGCGTGGCCACTGGTTTCACCTCAATCGGACGTCCCAGTCAAAAGTTATGGTCTTCCGAAATTTCTACGCGTCGTGCCGCAAGATGACACATGTCTCAAAATGACACGTGTCACCCCCTCCTTAGTCACGTCCTCCCACGACGTGATTCAGTCCCCAATCACGTCCTCCCACGACGTGATTCAGCCCCCAATCACGTCCTCCCACGACGTGTTTGATTGCTATACATTTGTAAATAGTTTCCAAACTACAATATTTTCGTAATTTCTTATTTAAATTACAATATTTTAATTTTTTTGCCGTAGAAAGTCAAAAGAATTTTGTTTGGCTGAACTAATTTGCATGGAAAGTTTAAAAAAAAAAATTAATGGGCCTTGTGATTCCTTGCAAAACTATCAAAAAAGAGTATAAAGACACATAGAACATAAAAACAATGCTGCCCATACTTTTTTTTTTAACCCGGAAAAGAGTCCCTCCATAGCCATAATGGGTTATATGTTTTGCATAAATTGATTATGGGTACAATATTTTAATCCTCACACCCTAATAATAATAATAATAAATTAATTAATTAATAGATAAATAATAAATAATATATAAATAATAATTGACAATGAATTTTAATATTAATAATAAAATAATTGTAAATAATAATAATAATGACATATTTCATTTAATATGATTTTTTTCTTACCTACAAATCATTTTAATTTAAATATTTTTTGTCTTTTCAAGTCTATTTCACTTTAATCAAACTTTACTTTTGACTCTACTTTCTTTTCATTCATTTTTTTCTCTAATGCTTTCATTTCATTTCTTTTCTTAGAACCAAACATAATGTTAGAGAAACAAAACTCAACTAGAGTGGAATTGATAACAAGTGGTGGTTGAGTTTGTTGATAAGCAATTCTTAATTAGTTTTAAGTTTTTTTATTGAAAAATATTATAACAATTCATACAATAAATTATATAACTAAAAGAAAGAGAAAAGATAGAAATATGAGATGTAATAAATATGTGATAAAGAGGGATAAACACAAAGAATTTTTGTATAATAACAATTCAAACAACAAATTATATAACTAAAGGAAAAAGACAAATATGAGATATGATAAATGTGTGATAGAGAGGAATAAACACAAAAGAGTTTTTGTATAAAATGTTGTATGAATTGTATCAATAATACAACTCTTTTTTTGTTAGCTAAAAACTTTATATTGATCATATTAATTGGGTTTGGTACACAAGTTTCTTATTAATAGTTTGTTGTTTTCTAAGATGTTATTTTTTGTTTGGTCACCCTTAGAGATTACATGTGTTATCAATTATTGAGTTAGAGTCTAATTTTATTCATGATGTGTTGTTATTTTTTATCTAACAAAATTTTGCACACGAAAAAAAATTGAACTCAGATATTTTCGCTAATAAGATTATTCTCTCACACATGTGAATGCAATTAGGGGTGGGTATATGGACTCAGGTTCATGGACTGGCCCGTTAAGCCCGTAATCAGACGGATAATGGGCCTCTTTTTTTAAAAAACTATTAATTATATCGAATTTGAGTTCATTAGTTACGTCAAAGAATAGTTAATCATAATTAACCAATAAAATTTTATTTTATTTTTGTAGAGAATAAATTAATTTGAAATTTTTTATGAAAATAGAATTAATATTTTACATTTTTATAAGATACTAGACATATTTTACTTTAATTATTTTAAAAATATGAAGTATTGATAACAGTATTGTGAAATGTGATTTAGTTCAGTCGGGACTGGGTGACTTAATCAGACCAATTTCATTATTGGACCAGTCACGCAATTGATACAGGATGATCCAGTCAAATTTTATTAATTAGGTCACCAGATTCTGATTGAATCGGTCCAATTCGACCAATTCTTTTAAAAAAAGAATAATTAAATTTTGATTTTTTTTAAAATAATTAAATTTTAAAGTATGAATTAACTTTTGTTTCAAACTGATGAGTTGCTGTTAAATTTCCCATATTATGCGCCGCGCAGTACTTGGACTTCAAACTTGTCAGGAGGATGTAATATATAAATAGGTTTTGCCAATTGCCATTGGGTTTCGATGGTGTGAAAGAAGCCGCAAAATTTGATGATGCCCATTGTTTACGTTTCGATTGTCGTATAGAATATAGATGCTGAAGTAAGCAAAAGCAAAAGTCCGAAAAATACTTTCCGCTTGTTGTTTGTTAGGATTAGTAATTCTGTTAGAAATTCATCACCGGCACACACTATATATGAGTAAATTATCACCTAGGTCTCTTGCATAGTTGCATTTCTTATGTTAGGTTATAAAAAAATAAAACTTGTCATATTTTCTAGTTTAAATATATATGTAGAAAGAGATTTGTCAATTCACGTATGTTTTGTGATTAAGTGTTATTTTACATATTAATAATATTTTCTGAATGATTCATATGGATTTATGGATCACTTTCAGGCTCAAGTATTGGAATCTTATTTAAACTGGATCAATTGAAGTGTTCTGTAGTCTAAGTATATTGTTTCCACGTACCACTGGGTAATGATAGAAATGATAGTTAACTACAAATATTAATATGATGGATTTTGTATTGTTTTATAATCGAAGGGATGTCTTGAAGCAAAGGAAAAACACAAATTAGATGTTTGTCAATTCATATTAGTTAGTTTTTAAGTTTTTTTTATTATTTAAAAATTTGTTTGACTATTCAATAAATATTTTGTTAAGTAATTTTTAATATTTTTGAAATAATATTTTTTAAATGTTTGTTTTTATCTTCTAATTTTTTATTTTATTTTTTATTCTTAAAATATTTATTAATTTATTAATTAATTTTTTAAATATATAATTTATTCCATTTTATATTTGTCAATTATTTTAATAAGTTAGTTTAAAAACTCCTAATTATCTGTTTTCAATTTTCAGCTACGGATTAGTTTTTAAGTAATTTTGTCCAATATAGCAACCAAAATTGCCTTTGTAATTTCGCACTTGTATGTATGCAAAATGCAAATTCGACGCAAAATCCATGTCCGGCCTAGACGGCATGCCAGTACGGCAGTACCCGGAGTTTTTAAGAAACATCTTAGTAATTGTTTAAAAAACCTTAGGATCAAACATGGAGCCAACAACTATCACTAGACTTTGCAAAAAAAGGATAATCATGTGATAATCAGCCAGACCAAGTCAACACGGACTTATTACACCGTCCGTACCTTAATTCAAATTTGTTCTAGTTTCCTCTAATTTGTTGGTAGGTTTAATTAGGCCATTAACTTCCACGCAAAGCTCATTGTCACTTAAACAAGTGCATATTTTCTATTTGTGTCCTTGTTGATAACTGAAACAAGTTTTCCCATTCCCACGGTTATAAAGTGAGAGAGAGACAGAGAGAGATAGAGAGATAGAGAGATAGAGAGATAGAAATGTTCCCATTATTTTGGGACTTGTTTTGAGTGTCAATGGAGATTATGGTTACCGACTACTCATCCTCTATGTCGGCATCAAAAAAATGTATATAATATAACAAAAATCTTTTACATTAGCCCATTGTGCGGCTTTTATTTTAAGAGTTTAATTATTATTATATAATGTCACTTTTTTTTTTGGAAGGTCAAATAAATAATATATATATATATATATATATATATATATATAATGCCACTCTTAATTTTTTTTACATTATCAAGTAATCAGAAGTTAATGTTCATATGGTTAAGTTAATAAATTTATCATGACGAGTTATAATTTAATGATAATATAAAAATTTATACAATGTTAGTGTACAGTTGATATTCTCTTATTTTAAATTTGAGTTCCATTCATTATACAAGACCGATCAAGATTCCTGCAGTCATGCATTTATACATCAATGAATCAACATCCATGAATTAACATTAGACTGTTCAAATCTTGCATATTTTTTAGTTCGATTCGTCGAGATGAAATATGAATCCATGCTTATGGTTTTGTTAGCTGAGTGCACTAAATACGAATTTGTATCAAAGTAGCAACTTTCTTCTCAAAACTGATTTGACGTGTCCGGCAAGAATGTGGACACAGCGTGTCCTATAAAAGTTTGACTAAATTAGACTATAAAAAAGACAGTTGTTTGTTTGCAATTTTTATAATTAAGTAGGAAGCTACGCGGAAATTGTCCCTATGGACCCTCTCGCACGAAATATAACCACATGTTTATTATATATACAAGATATCAAGCATTGAATGTTCAGAATGAAGCTCTTTCCTAGTATCTTTTGGATTAAGTACTGATTTTCTCTCTTAATCCACCATGTCGAATAACCAAAATCAGAAATACGATGGTAGCTCATTTCTCATTGACATAACCACCACTGTGAATTACACCATCAACACAGCCAAAAAAAGATGGCGTTTTGCTTATACTGCTATTTATTCTAGAAGGGTCATGCTTTCCTTGGCCAAAGAAGTCATATCTAAGAGAAATACAAACACTTATCCTTACTCTAAACTATTCCAAACTCAATCTACAGGTTCCGGAAGCACTCTTGATATCATTGAGCCACTAATTCCCCAACATGGTACCAATAATCATTATTCTTTGGTTCCTGATGTTGACAAAGCCAGACTTGCTAGCATGGTAAAGGACAAAAACTTGGAAGCCTTTGTTGAGTTTGGAAGAGTTGAAGGTGTTGCAAATACTCTTGGAACCATTCCTGCAAAGGGAATCAGTGGCGACGACGATGACGTTGCGAAACGGCGTGACTTGTTTGGTTCAAACACTTACCAGAGGCCTCCACCCAAGGTATTTGTTAGCTTTGTACTGGAGGCTTTCAATGACACTACTATTCTGATCCTTCTTGTTTGTGCTGGCCTTTCCCTTGGTTTTGGAATAAAAGAACATGGTCCAGGGGAAGGTTGGTATGAAGGAGGGAGTATATTTGTAGCAGTGTTTCTTGTAGTTGTTGTCACTGCACTCAGCAACTTCAGACAAGAGAGACAATTTGATAAATTGTCTAAGATAAGCAACAACATCAAAATTGAAGTTGTGAGAAAAGGAAGGCCACAACAGATATCCATCTTTGAGGTACTTGTGGGGGATGTTGTGTCACTTAAGATTGGTGATCAAATTCCAGCAGATGGATTGTTCTTAAGTGGCCATTCTTTGCAAGTGGATGAATCAAGTATGACAGGTGAGAGCGACCATGTAGAAATTGAGCCTTCAAATAGCCCCTTTTTGTTGTCCGGTGCGAAAGTGGTGGATGGCTTCGCTCAGATGCTTGTGACATCTGTTGGAACCAACACAGCATGGGGTGAAATGATGAGCTCGATATCGCGAGACACCAAGGAAAGGACACCATTGCAGGCTCGCCTTGACAAGCTAACCTCTTCTATTGGAAAGGTAGGCCTCGCAGTCGCTTTTCTTGTGCTCATAGTCTTGTTAATTCGTTATTTCACTGGAAACTCGGAGGATGATAAAGGAAATCAGGAGTTCCAGGGGAGTAAAACCGATGTAAACGATGTTTTCAACGCAGTTGTGCGAATTGTTGCTGCTGCTGTCACTATTGTGGTTGTGGCAATCCCTGAGGGTCTGCCTTTGGCTGTTACCCTCACACTTGCTTACTCCATGAAAAGAATGATGGCAGATCAAGCAATGGTGAGGAAACTTTCTGCTTGTGAAACTATGGGGTCAGCAACAGTTATTTGCACAGATAAAACTGGCACCTTAACTTTGAATCAAATGAGAGTCACCAAGTTTTGGCTTGGCCTAGAAAATGGTATGGAAAACTTTTCCAATGCAATGGCTCCTAATGTTCTTGAGCTATTTCACCAAGGAGTTGGCCTAAACACAACTGGCAGTATCTATAAACCTTCATCAGAATCTGAACCTGAAATTTCTGGTAGCCCAACAGAGAAAGCTATACTCTTGTGGGCCGTGTCAGATTTAGGCATGGACATGGATGAACTGAAGCGCACACATGAAGTTCTCCATGTTGAAACGTTTAACTCGGAGAAGAAACGAAGTGGTATCGCAATAAGGAAGGAGACCAACAACACAGTCCACGTGCATTGGAAAGGTGCTGCAGAGATTATACTTGCAATGTGTTCTAATTACATTGACTATAACGGCATAGAGAAGTCCCTTGATGAAGATCGGAGTAAACTTGAGAAGATAATTCAAGGCATGGCTGCTAGTAGCCTTAGATGTATTGCTTTTGCTTGCATGAAAATTTCAGAAGACATTGATTATAACGATAGGGAGAAAGTGCATCAAATCCTTAGAAAAGATGGCTTGACCTTGCTCGGTATTGTTGGCCTCAAGGATCCGTGCCGACCGGACGTCAAGAAGGCTGTGGAAACTTGTAAACTTGCAGGTGTTAGCATCAAGATGATCACTGGAGACAACATTTTCACTGCAAAGGCCATAGCAACAGAATGCGGAATTTTAGACCTTGATGGCCATGTGAATGCAGGAGAAGTGGTGCAAGGTGTGGAATTCAGGAACTACACGGAGGAAGAGAGAATGGAGAAAGTCGAGAAGATCCGCGTGATGGCAAGATCGTCCCCTTTGGACAAACTTCTGATGGTGCAATGCTTGAAAAAGAAAGGCCATGTTGTTGCAGTCACAGGAGATGGCACAAATGATGCACCTGCTCTAAAAGAAGCTGATATTGGACTCTCTATGGGGATCCAAGGAACTGAAGTTGCCAAGGAGAGTTCTGACATTGTGATCTTAGATGACAATTTCAATTCTGTTGCCACTGTCTTAAGGTGGGGGAGATGTGTCTATAACAACATCCAGAAATTCATCCAGTTTCAACTAACCGTGAATGTTGCAGCACTAGTGATCAATTTTATTGCAGCAGTTTCTTCGGGAGATGTTCCCCTAACAACAGTTCAACTATTATGGGTAAATCTCATTATGGATACTCTAGGAGCATTGGCACTGGCTACAGAAAGGCCTACAAAGGAGTTAATGGATAAAAAGCCAGTGGGTAGAACTGAGCCTCTTATTACTAGTATTATGTGGAGAAACCTTTTAGCTCAAGCTTTATATCAGATTGCTGTTCTCTTGGTTTTACAATTCAAAGGAAAGTCAATCTTCAATGTAAATGGGAAGGTAAAGGATACTCTAATTTTCAATACTTTTGTTCTCTGCCAAGTTTTCAACGAGTTCAACTCTAGAAGTATGGAGAAACTTAATGTGTTCCAAGGCATTCACAAAAACCACTTGTTTCTTGGAATTGTGGGGATTACTTTGGTTCTTCAAGTATTGATGGTGGAACTCCTAAGGAAGTTTGCTGATACGGAGAGACTGACATGGGAGCAATGGGGAATTTGTATTGTAATTGCAGCTGTGTCATGGCCAATTGCTTGGATTACAAAGCTCGTACCTGTTTCAGATAGAACGTTCTTCAGCCACCACGTTAAGTGGGTAAAATTATTGGTCTTCAAGATTAAGCATTTGTTTTAATTTTACCTCGTCATACGTTTGAGGAATCATAAATTCCAAGCCTCTTGAAACACTTGAATATGATATATTCGTGTATACGATGTATGGAAATCCAAGATCCTTTATGATTTTAAAACATAAGGGATCTTGAATTTCCATATGTCTTACACCTAAATATCATATATTTAAATGTTCAAGATGCTTGGAATTTATGAAATCTTAACCAACACCTCCTTTATTTAGGGTAGGAATTATGGGTAGTATAATATCAGTAACAACACATCTCTAAAATGCATAATTGGGGTGGTGGGAATTGGGATAGATGTGATAAATTTATGTTCACAACTCTTTGATGTACCAAAAAAATATATAAAATGATGAGTTTAATGATCATGCATTCCTAATATAAAATAATTTTACATTATTAATTAATCACAAATTATCACCTATATAACTTTTAAGGTATTTATTGTAAAAGCCAACAAACATATTGTAAAAAATGGATTGTGATTGAATGACGCTGTAAAATTATTTTACACTGATTGCATGACCTATTTTCACATATATTTTGGCTATAAGACCTTCAAATTGATATTAGCAGAGTTCATGCATTCTTCAAAGGCCTCTGAATGAAGACTGATATTTCATTTGTCTGTTTACTTATAACTGATATGTTATCATTCTTGCTTAAATTGACTGTCTAAGCTGAGGGCCAAGTATTTACCATGGTATGTTGAGCCTCATGCTTAGCTAAACGTCTAGACCAAAGTCCAGATGAGCCACAACAACAACAAGAACCCAAAAGAAAGAAAAACAAACTTCTTATGAGCACTTCGTTGATATTGAAGACCTGATGTAAGCTCAGATCAAATATCACGTGATTAAATTTATGTGTAGCACTGTCTTCTGTTGTTCCTAAACTAGCTATCTGAAATTTGTAACTGTTGCTTCATTATCCAATCTTGGAAACTGCTCTGCATCAATGCAAAGATTTTTACTATTTAGATTTCCATACCATGAGCATCTCGGTTGTTAATACCCTTTTAGTGACTCTTTATTGCTATGTAGAATATAAAAACACTAATTAATTTTAACTCCAAATAGTAAAACTCAAATTCAGTTCTTAAACTTATTTTTTAGGGTTCCTTTAAGGAATCCCTTTTTATAGATAAACTCCAATTCAATTACTATAAGGAAAATTGCTTATTTTATTATTTAATGGTTAAACAACTTTGCCTGTAAGGCTGTAATTGCTTATAGATCAACTCCAATGCAATTACTTTTGTTGATTCTTATAGTTAAGTAATTCGAGAATATCATTAGAGAAACTAAGTTCTTAGAAAGTTTTTAGAGAAGTTGCTTATATATACAACCACAACCAAGGTTACTTAACTATTAAAGAAACATTATTTTTCAATTCAAAATGGGAGTTCTTGTGTGAATGAAAAGATATAATGGAATTCACGAAAAATAAGTTTAGAACTTGAGTTAGGACGCAACTAGGATTAAATAGCAGAGGGGTCAACCATAAAACGTAAATTTTATCTAACAAATATGTATGAATCAAGTTGATATAATATTCATAATTCCAAAACATTAATTAAATTACTAATCTATTAAAAAATTAATTGCAAGAATGTTTACTCATAAAAAAATTAAACATTTTTTTTCTTCTAAAAAACCCAAGATTATAAATGTCAAAAGTCAATTTCACATGTCACTATAAACTTAACGCTTTCATAATAAAATAAAACTTAATATCTACACTAAACATAAATCTTTAGAAAAAGGTCATACTAATTATGTTATAAAACTCTACTAAAACAATATAGATTAGATTAGTAGTTTATTTTTTTACAACATCAGTGTGTATTAATTATGAACATGAACTGAATTAAAAAAAAAAGTATTAACATGTACGCTCGATAGAACACAGATGAGAGGAGATACACAACAAATATATAAAAAATAATGTTAAAAAGAAATAATATCTATTGGTGTGTCTAAAAGCTCAGTCTGACAATCTTTTATATAATAAGTTTGTCCCATCGGTGAAAGTTAATAAATATTTTTTAATTTTTAAATTACTTATAATCAAATCAAAATAAAGAAAATGCTGATGAAATTGTTTGATTGCAAATACAATTATTTACGATCTTTAAAAGTAACAATAATAAATTACAAAACAAAAAAAAATATTAAAATAAATAAATGAAAAAAACCATATTTTTAGTCTCTCAACTATTGAAAGTTTTTGTTTTTAATTAATCAACTAAAATTTAACTGTTGATCTAAAGACAATTTTTCAGTTTGGCTTTTGATCTGCGTCAACTTTTCCATTAAATGACGATAGAACTGTTGCTTTGTGACAGATTTTTTCTGGCGGTTAGAAACTGCAGAAAGAAATTGCTTCTGATACAACACCAACGAAACCTCCCAACTGAACCTCAATCCTCAGCGCAACAACTTACAAGAAAACACAACACGAGTTCGAAAATGAGAAGTCCTTCTCTCTCTCTCTCTCTCTCTCTCTCTCCCCCCAATTCCAATGGGAGTCGCGGCGGAGGAAGGTGGCGCGGGGAGGAGGATTTTGATTTGAGGGAGTTGCGATTCCGAATCCAGTGGGGGAGGATTTTTGTGGGACTGCAGTTTTTTGGGAAGAGTATGCATGTTCTACCAAGGAGGAAACCGAATATGTGAAAGCAAAGTGCCTTTTCCCTTACATGCTAAATACCCCTGCTTCCCAAAAAAAAGCTTTTGAAGGAAAACTCTATCATTGTTAAGTCGGTGAGTTCCAGCAAACACCAAAGCTTAATGAAAACACTATCATTATGCGTTTTAGTTAGATAGATCCAAAGGGTCTCATTTTTATTTTTATTTTTTTTACTTTTTTGTTGCGTTTTAATCAGGAGAAAGATGGATGAAAAAAAAAACACCGTGTTCTGGGTTTCTCGTTCTTGCTCTGTATTGGTTCTAGTTCTGGGTTCACCGTCTTGTTGTTCTTGCGTTGGTCTATTTTGGTCGTGGTGCTTCAGCAATTTGGAAATTGTTTAACACATTTCAAAAGTTTTACCAAGCACTCTGTGGCAGTTGAAAATTATCCAGAAAAGTTTGTCAAAAAATCAAATATCATGTCATCAATTAACAAAACATCTTAACAGAAAAGCAGTTTGTAATTAAGAATGGTCAAATTTTAATTGAGAAAATAAAAATAAAAACTTTAGAGTTTGTTTAAATTTAGAAATTTTTTTAAGAGTTTTTCTACTGATTTTTTTTAATATTTTTAGTAGAAAAGTTTTAAAAAAAATACTTGTGATTTTTATTCAGAAATACTTGTGATTTTTATTCAGACAGGTAATTAATTGATAAACTAAAAATATATTCTAATCTAAATTAATAATACTTGAATGTTTTATTTTAAAAAATACAATCATCTCCAAAAAAGGAGATTATTAAAAGAAATATAATACTTATGTAAAATGAGGAAAAAATATCTTTACTTTAAATGTGTGTTTGGATAGAGAATTTTAATTGGAAAAAGTAATTTATTGGATAATTTAAAATCCTTTAATTTAAAATTTATTGTTTGAATGTTTTTATTCGAAAAATTTAAATTTTTGAAATTTTAAAACAGAATTCTAAACAACTAAAAATGTGCAATTTGAATTTCCTTCAAAAAAGTGAGAAATTAAAATTATCTTCTTCTATGGAAACTATAACCGCATCATTCTTTGCTATGTCTCCATCGTTGATGAGTACTTCGACCTCCGCTACACTCTCACGACACTCATATCATGCACTTCTTCGTGCATGAGGTTCAAAATATTAAAAATGAAGAAATTTAATTTTTTTATCCAAATACAAAATTTTGAAAATAAAAAAATTTTAATTGATGTATTTTAATTTCTCTAAATTTTAAATTCTCCGAAATTTAAAAATACTCCAAATAAAAGAAAAATAAAATATTTATAAAAATGAATAACACCCAATATCATAATATCTACAATCCAATCTAGTAACTAAAAATAAAAAATCTTAATATTATATATATTATAATTAAAAAAACGAGGGATCAATGTTCCCAATTTTCTCTTATATCGGTCCGTCACTATTTTTAAATCTTATGTGAAATTATACGATCACTAAAAAAGAAATAAGAATTCAAATTGAGTTTGTTCATTAAAAATTAAAAATGTTGAACAGTTCTTTAATAAAGTTTAAAAAAGTTACTTAACTTTAAAAATCAAGATAAACAATTCATATTGGATCTTTTTGAAGTTGCATGAAATTATTCTTTCTACTTTCTTTTGGGTTTATTCTATACACCTCAAAGGCTCAAACTAACATTTGCATAAAATGGGATTCTTATTTTTTTTATTTTATCTGTAATAAAATAAAATATAGTTTCATACGGGCTGATATTTCCGAATAAAATCATAGTTGCTCTCCACAAATCCACAATCTCGGCAGCACGATGAGGCTGGTCAACGTGGCAGAAATGATCCGGAAACTCGTTTTGTTTACGGGGAAAAATAAAATAAAACAATCCACATTCCACACTTATGAGGAGTATGATTATTTAATTAGGAAGGCTAATCAGAAGATGGTGCAACTTAAATACAAATAAAAATATTTAAAAAATCTATAATGAAAAGCCTACGAGGTAATATGATTAAGTCCTACAGATGATTAACACTATCAGCAATTACCAATTTACCATGTACATGATGTGTTTAGATAACGATTTTAGTTTACAAAATCATAACGAAATCATATAAAATATATTATCTGTTGTGTCACCTTATCATAAAAAATAATTAATTTTTTATATCAATATAAATCTATTTCAAACACACTAATAGTAAGTCAAATTATGCTAATTATGTAATGAAACAGATTTGATTCTTCAAGTAAATTTGTTTAATCTGAGATTAGTTTTTCTTGGGTTTGTTATATTTTTAGTTCTTAATTTTTTTTAAGTTTTTATTTTTTATCCCCGAACAAAAATTAACTGGTATTGTCCGTTAACTATTTTCGTCTTTGCCGTAACATTACTGTTAACTTATGACGTATCATTAATTATATTATTATTTTATTATATTTTGTAACATTTCGATTTATGACGGTTAAAAAGGGTAAAAAATTGCCTTTAGGTCCCATTCAGGATCTGCAAACCCACATACCACAACAAACCCAGAATCAATCAAATCTAAACCCATAAACTCATAAATCTGAAACCCGAAATTCAAATCGGAAAGGCACAAACACCAAATCAAATCTAAAAAAGTTGCGTTAACTGATAAAGAAAGAGGGGATAATGGGAAAAGGGAAGAAATGACAATTTTAAATTGACAGGAATTGATTTATATATTTAAAAGAATTCAATTGAATAACTTATAACAGTTTTTAACTCTGAGAAAATAAGATGCCACAAATTATAATTAAATAATAACAAAATAAATGTTACCTCAACACTTAACATTGAAATTTAAGGACAAAAACTAAAATTGTGGACAGAAGCTTTAAGGATTAAGATTGATTAATTTTCTGTTCAAGAACTAAAAATAAAAATTAAAAAAAGATGAAAATTGATTAATTTTCTGTTCAAGAACTAAAAATAAAAATTAAAAAAAGATGAAAGATCATCAAAAACATAATTAACTTATTTGTCTTTTGAGATCAATATTGGACCATATTTATCCATTTGATCAAATTCCTTTTTTTAATATACTATTTTAATGACACCAGTTTCAAGTTGTGATATATATGTATAAACAATAGTTATAATGGTGTTGAAATTATGATTAATAGAAGTTTCACATATAAAGTCGTACATGTCAAAAGAAAAGGCGACATGATTACGCTGATTAAGCTTGTAGTAGGTGATTTAATTTTAAATATCCTCAGTGTGTATGCATCCCAAGTTGGACTACAATCAAATGATAAAAATCAATTTTGGGAAGATTTAGAGGAGGTTTTGAGAGTGATACCACAGAGGAGAAAATTTTCCTAGGAGGAGACCTAAATTGTCATGTTGGTAAAAGCAGTGAAGATTTTGATGAAATTCATGGACATTTTGGATATGGGACGAGAAATGAGAATGAAGAAGATATCTTGAACGTTGCAATAGCCTACAATTTAATGCTAGTGAACATTTTTTTCCGAAAAAAGGAGTCTCGTCTTATCACTTATCATAGTGGCCAAAATCGTAGTCAAATTGATTTCTTCATGACTAGAAGAGAATATAGAAATTCTTGTATCGACTACAAGGTCTACCCTGGAGAGTGTGTCCCTACGCAACATAAGCTGGTAGTTTTAGAGGTTCGGTTCAACAAAATACTTAATATGAGGAAGAAGGTTCAATTTCCAAGGATAAGATGGTGGGAGTTAAAAGAGGAAAAACAAATAGAGTTCAAGGAAAATATTTTGCTTGATGGACTCTGGGAGTATGTTGGAGATGCAAATGAAATATGAAATGAGATCAATAAGTGTATCCAAAATAAGGGAAGGAAGGTGTTGGGAGAAAGCAAAGGAAGCAAATTTCTTACAAAGAAAACATGATGGTGGAATGGAGAGGTGCAGGAGGCAATTAAATAGAAGAAGGAATGCTTTAGATCTTTGCATAAAAGTCTCAATGATGAGAACTTGCAAAAAGTTTATATTAGCGAGAAAAAATGCAAAGAAAACAGTGCGGGAAGCTAGACGCAAGGTTTTCATCAATTTGTAAAAGAATCTTGGGAGCAAGGATGATGAAAAAAATATATACAAACTTGCAAAAATGATGGATAAAAAGATTAAAGACCTCACCCAAGTTAGATGCATCAAGGATGAACACCAAAAACTTTAAGAGATGAAGATGTAAATGGAAAATGGATGAACTACTTTAACAAACTTTTTAATGAGGATGACGATAAAAGTGAGGTGGACTTGGAGGACGCTTATGATGATTTAAATAGAAAATTTGTGCGCAGAATTAATACACATGAAATTAAGGAGACTTTAAAGAGGATGAAAAATAATAAAGCTTTGGGACTCGATGACATCTATACTGAAGTGTGGAGAGGCTTGGGCGATATGACAATAAAATGACAAACCAATTTTTCAATAAGATTCTTCATACAAATTGGATGTCTGATGCTTTGAGGAAAAATATGTTTGTGCCTATTTACAAAAACAAGGGAGATATACAAAATTGTTCTAACTATAGAGGCATTATGCTTATAAGTCATACTATGAAGTTGTAGGAGAAAGTTATTGAACATCGCTTGAGGAGAGAGACCAACGTTTCTGTAAATCAATTTGGATTTATGCCAAGAAGATGTACCATGAAAACCATCTTCTTGATGCGACAATTAATGGAAAGGTATTGAGAAAAGAAGAAAGACTTACATATTGTGTTCATAGATCTCAAGAAAACATACGGTAGGGTCCTAAAAAAAGTTTTATGATGGGCTCTTGAGAAGAGAAAAGTACCATTAAAGAATGTAAATACAATCAGGGATATGTATGATGGAGCTACCACGTGTCTGAAAGCTTGTAATGAAATATCAAGTTATTTTCCTATCACGGTAGGTGTACGCAATGTTCAGCTCTTAGTCCTTATCTCTTTGCCTTAGTGATGGATGAACTAACAAAAGATATTCAAGAAGAAGTACCGTGATGTATTTTTTTTGCAGATGATATTGTGCTTACTGATGAGATCAAAGACAGTGTTAATAGGAAACTTGAATTGTGGACAAACACTTTGGAGTTTGAATGACTCATTTTAAGCCGGAGCAAGACTGAGTATATGAAAAATGAGTTTTCATTGGTAAGAGATGATGATCAAGACCATATACATCTACTTGGTCAAGAGATATCCAAGAAAGATGTTTTTAGATACCTGAGATCAATTTTGCAAAAAGATGGAGAGATTGATGAGGATGTAAATCATAGAATCAGAGCAGGGTGGATGAAATGACGGACTATATATGGATTGTTATGTGACAGCAAAATTCCCCTTGAGCTCAAAGGTAGAACAACTGTAAGACCTACAATGTTATATGAAACAGAATGTTGGCTAGCACATAGGCAAGATGAACATAATATAGGGATAACAGAAATGAAGATGTGTGGTTATACGAAGATGGATAAGATAAGAAATGAAGATATTCGATGAAAGATAGTAGTAGTACCTATGAGTGAAAAGATGAAGCAACATAGATTGAGGTGGTTTGGACACATAATAAGATAACCTTTGGATGCCCCTGCAAGAACAAAAATTTGTTACTAAGAGTTTGACACAAAGAGAGGTAGAAATAAACCAAAACTTACATGAGAAAAGGTAGTTAAGCAAAGGGAATGAGATATAAATTGACGGATGATGTGTCTTAGGATGAAATGGAGAAAAATTATAAGTTTAATGAAGGATTATGCATGTTGTTATCTCAATGTTCCAAATGATCATTTTTTAGTTCTTTTCCTCTTCATTTCCTCCTCCTTCTTTGCTTTTACTTTTACTTTTTCTTTTTCTTTTTAACCTTCTCGTATCTATTATTAGATTCATCCACCGTCAATCACAATTAACTTGGATTAAAGATAATATTAATGTTAATATTGATTTTGAAGTTTTAAAAAGTCTCAATATATGAACTTATATATTGGATTGCTAATGTGCATCTTACTTTTTTTAATTGACTTGCACTAACAATCTACATTAAAATATTTAGGATAAAAATAGTTTTCACTTTTTTCTTTTTTGTTGTTTTATAATAAGGATATTTTAATAATTTAATATTTAATTATAAAAAACATTTTTGTCTCCTATTATAACCCAATTAGTCACTTTGTTTAAATTTTAAAATAAATATTTTTTTAATAAACATATAAGATTTCCTTCTTTAAGTTAAGTAGGAAATTATTTTTTCAAGCAAAATATTTTAAACAAACACGTTAAAAAATAAAAAAAATATTTATTTATTAAAATAAAATATTTTTTTCAACAAATAAATTTAAATAAACTAATACATAATTCTATTTTTGCTCATTCTAAATTTACTTACTTTTTACGGATTAATTTCTCTCACCAACGTAACAACTTATTATTCACTCCAAAAAAAATTGCCCTAAAAGAGAAAAGAATTTTTATTTATTTAGTTAAGTATTAAAGTGCTTAAAATAAACTATTTCAAATAATATAATATTAATTTTGTATCGTAAATATTTAGGTTTTGGTTACTAGCACAGTTCAACTACAAAACAATACTCTAAAAAAAAAAAAAACTAAAAAATAATAAGATTAACATTAGCAACTCCAACTAATGATAAAGAGAACACGCGGGTGCAAGATAATATATCTCAAAAGCTGCAACAGTGTGTGGACGCGGGAGATCTTGTCACTCAAAACCTTGACAGTGACATCTAATACTATGTGATCAAGATTCCGCACAGCATATATAATTAGATACACATAATTAATATGCTAAAAAAATTATTAGACACAAAAAGAATTGCACTGAAAATTCCAAAGCGATTGAAAATAAATGTTTCTTTTTCGAAAGATACAAATGTTGAGTAACTTTTTTTTTATAATAATACGCTTGAAGTTAATTAAATGAGAAAAAACTACTAAAAATGTTGCATTTTCTTTTCTGTACCATTTTAAGTATTTTAAAAAATATTAGTTGCTACAGATTACAAATGGAGTTTGTGATAACCACAATTGAATATAATCGAGTTTAATAGAATTTCAATGAACTTTTATTATTAATAAAACAACTAAAATCATGGTTAATTTCCATCAAATTTCTTCTTACACTCTTCCAGATTTTTTTTTATCAATATTTTTTTTTTAAAAAAAAATGATACCGTTTACATAGGATCCACAATCTTGCTGGCTGTGCACATTAGGGTAAAAATAGCTAAACCTAAAGTATACGTGAGTCTTGTTCTGGAGTAGCAAGTTTAGGTCATGAAGTTTGCATGGAGGGCGCAATTTGGCGGGGCTTACTTAATTTCGCCATGTCCATGAATCAAGCTCTTTCATCACAATCTTGTCATCGTGTTCATCCGGCCTCCATGGTGTCACCGTCACCATTCAGCCACAACCTCGAGCACCTTAACTTTCTCAAATCTCCTCCGATAACGTCCTAGAAACTAATCAAAACCTTGCGAGGAATCACTGCGTCTTCATGTTTTAAAGCCAACCGCAAGACCGTAATCATTGCACCCCTTACCATGATCACAACCATTAATCATAAACCTCAGCTTCCAAAGTCACCGTAATTTAATCTATGTCTATTTTCTTTTCACTTTCATCTCATTTACTGCATTTTTTTATCCTGTGTTTATTTCTCTCTTTTCACTTTGATTTCCTAAAAGGAATGATGATTATTATTATTTTCCATCCGCTAAACATCTACCCTACTCCTTTGCCCCCTTATTTCACAATGGACGAATGATCGACCAAATCCCATTTTTCAATATGAAGTGAATAGCAGAAATTCTTATTTTAAACCACGTATGCCATTAACCAAGTCATTTTTTAATCAAAATACGTTATGTAAACGATTTTTTTAACCAATTGTAATAAAAATTATCCTAACATGTACTACCTATTGAAGGAAAAATGATTACTATACAATCGTTTAGGTGTAGAACGAGAGATAAGAAGAATAAATAAAAGCATATGATAAAAAATTGCAATAATTATAAAGAATATTAATATTTTTGTTCTTAAAATACTCAAGAAAAGTAGTTATGACTTATGATATACAACTTCTATTAAAACAATTAATTGTATATATTCATGCAAGTAATGCTTATCAAACACCACTTAATCTTAATATTTACTTATTTAGTAAGTATCAGCAGGCTTGGATACTTATGTGTATACTTCGTTAACGCTGCATGAACAAATCACTGAAGTCTGTGGAAGAGATCAAAATTTGTTGAAATGAGTAAAATACTACACAAGAATACGTTCATTCTTCACTATACACTCTACTCCGTTAAGCCTGGATCAGCGTTAGTATTGCATTCGCATCTGGAAGGGGATCACTATTTGTACGTGTTCAGCATAAACATAGTGATCGAGAGTTATATAGGTCGCAAATCTCACTATTTCAAACCAAATTGAGCATATTTAGCAATCATCAATCTTCTGAACCTGCTTTCTACACATTTAAATGAAAATCAGTAAAATACGTAGCCAAGATTAAAACGTTAATGGCTAATTGAAAGCACAGAATCATATACCTGCAAAAGAGTGTTTATCTGCCCCAACATCACTGCTTTGGATCTCAACAACTGCGTCTTTCAATATATTTTAACATTTATGGAGATAAATAAGCAGTTAAAGCCATTAAGAGAAAAACATTAGGGGTAAATGACCTATTTAGATACAAGTCACACAAGTATTTTTTTGAAAGTTTTTTTTACTGAAAATATAAAAAAATTTCCAATAGAAAAATTATCAAAAATATTTCCAGGCTTGTACTCAAAAACAGTAAAACGTCTTCTGCAAATGCTGCATAACTATGATTCCATAGCACTCATACACAGCAACTTAAAGGTCGTCGAAGTAATTACCTCTAGGGTTTAGAAATTCAAGCCAATCTAAAGAAAATAGTGATGAATAAATTTGATACTAGAATAACATATAAACATCCTTCGGTTGTAGGAACCCTAATTAAGTAAAGATAAGGAGCAGTCTACGGCCATCAAATTAAAAGTTTGGTCCCAAAGACTCACAGTGAACTGGCTAGTTCGATGAAAGAAGTGGCAAGAAAAAGAAAAAGACAAAAGCAAGTAAAAGGGAAAAGTTTATTATAACGCACGCCTGTCAGAACAGAAACTCAGAAAATAAAAAAGAAGGAATATACGATGCTAACAGTTGTTTTTCTTATGCTCACTAACTTCTTACCTTTTGCTTTTTAAGCCTTGTGTGTCTTTAAGATTGTTGAAGAATCTACTACTGTACTGGGTCCCCAAATAGGAAGGAGTGAGGCTGTCACAGCATGACCTAGTCAGGGTTAGCACTTAGCACTCTTCTTCCGCTCTCTAACCAAAGCTAGATCATGCTGACAGCTTCACTTTTTCCTTTGCGAACTTCCAATCCAAACAGTTTATGCAGGTTCGGCTCAATTCCACTATCTCTGCAGGTGCATATATGTGAGCTACTACGCTTAAAAGAAGAAAAGAAACATTGCAACACACTTCCGGAACTACAAAAAGATATATAGAACACCACCAAAATGGAGTGTTCACACACTTAAAGCTGGGAGAAGACTTGTGTGTTGCATATATAAAAGCAAGCGGTCACAATAAAAAAATGAAAGTAATTGGAAAAATGAGAAGAGCGTGTTTAATGGACTAACCTAACTTAAATAACATAATTAATTAAAATAGGAAAGAAGAGGAGGAAAGAGGGTTGGAAACCTTGGAGGTAGAAAGAAAAATTAAGGAAGAAGGTGCATGCTATGTTGATTACATTTTTTTTAACACTTGTAAGTAAGCTAGGAAAGAAGGAGCAAGAAGAGGTAAAGAATGAAGGAGGGGCTAGCTTGAGCTTTAGGGCAGAAACGAAAAACAAGAGTGAAATGATTATATAGAGTGAGAGAAGAATGGGACAGAGATGAGAGATGTAAGAGAGGTAGATGGATAATAAAAAGGAAAGAGGGTTAATTAATATCATAAATCATAATTAAAGAGTAAGACGTACATATCCCACCTTGTGTAACAGTGAATTAATTAAAGGAAGGTTCATACATGCACAGTGGAGTTAAGGAATTGAAGAGGGAATTCGAAGGCATTCACACAGACACAGCTAAGAAGGCGAAAAAGGAAAGATGAGGAGCAGACGCATTATGATTGATGAGGATTTGTCTTAGCTAGCTATATAGGGTCAGAGATGAAAGAGTAGCTAGCTAACAGGGGATCCTTTCTCTACTTGGAGAATTTCAATTTATATATGATAGCTTTTTTATACTATACATCTCATCTATTTTTTTTATTCAAGATTAATAAAATAATTATGAAAACTAAAATCTATAAAAATCGAATAACTGGAGATATGATAAAATGTCCTTTAAATATTTATTATAATTATATATTTAGAACTTGAATGTGAGATGATTAATTAAATTAAAATAATTTCATGTGAGTAAAGTTGATTCATGTAATCAAAAGTAACTTTTCTTATAATTCAAAATTAAACGAGAAAATAATAAAAAATAATTGATAGAGTTAATTTTTAATTAAAATTTTAACTAAGTTGAGTACTGAAAATTCATAAATGTCAAAAATAAATTTTAAGAGTGAAAAAACAGTCACGCAAATATTTGTTAATTATCTAATAAAAATTCTCACATGACAGAATTCGAATTAATTTGTGTTCATATGATCCTTATTGATAAGACCAATTTTATTAAAAAAAGACAAATGACACACACATATATATATATATATATATGTATATGAATAATATAATTGTTCTTGTATATGAATAATATAATTGTTCTCTGCATAGTACCCATTTTTGTGTCTGTGTGCGTTATTAGGTTGTGGTATAAAGTTGAGAAAAAGAAAGATAGGGTTGCTCTCAAAGAATTCAATTAATTTCACACACTGACCAGGGACAAAAAGTTGCAGGTCCTACAATTATTGGGCTCCGGAGCAAAAAGAAAAGAAGGGGGGCTTGGTTTAGAATTTTCATGCGTATGTTTATTTGTTTTTGCTCATTCCTTTTACTTTCCCTTTCTCTCTCTCTCATTGCACAAGTGTGGGCGTGATCATCCTCAGTTGTCAATTCAATGTAACTTCCCAGTTCCCAACCATCGAGAAAAAAAAAAGACTAGCAAAACAAATGCACATCCTTTTCATTTTGTACCGTCATCATCACAGTGTCGACCCCTTCTTAATTTTGTATCAATTTCTAGGGGTCAACGAGTCATAATATAATTGTTCCATAAAAGACTTTCGTATTGGAGACCTAATTCAAAACAGTGAAATATATTACTTAATTTTTCTTTTCAGAACAAAAAAAAGACTATTTATTTTTATTTGCTGCACACATTTCCTACGATATTTTAGAATGAGGTGTTTATGACATATAAGAATGTTTCCACATATTGTAAGAATCTTGGTATACAAATGTATCTATATCAATTTGACATTCATTGGTTGAGTTCTCGTGGCTAGAATGATCAAGCCTGCTTAGAAGGGAGCAATGTGTAGGAATCAAAATACGATCAATTCAAAGATACAGAGCTCCATTACCTTGGACATGAAGTTTAAAGAAGCTAAGTGTATAGAAATCAAAATACTACCTGATCTAAAAGATACAGTAATAATCCATAATCCATAATCTACCAGCACATGAATTATCATACGATTACAATATAGTTTTTATTAGGAGATTCATATATAATTTTTGGAGTAACACCTCAGTACTATAATAATTCAATTTTTATTCTGATATGATTATAAAAGTAGTTCACACATATTATAATATTACTTCAAATAATTTATAAATATGTTTACAGAATTATAGTATTATACAATTACCTTTTAGGAGAAAAAATAAAAAATAAAAGATGGATCGGATGTTAAAATATATATATATATATATATATATATATATATATATATATATAGGATCGCATAGATTTGATGTTATATGTCAATAAAAATTAATATTTTAATAAATTAATATTTATTGGTATAAAAATGACAAAAGATATATTGATGTAAAATATCTATGGATGATTAATTATTTATCGGTAATTGGTTAGGGTTTATTCCTCTGGCGATTCTCTCAGTGACCCTTTGCATGCGTTGTAAAGGTTGGTGATTTTGTGACAGCTACGTTCTGTAGTGTCTGATTCAGGCTAAGTTGTTAGTGTAGGCTGGCTCGTAGGCCTGTATCATATGGACAATCCAATTAAATATCTAGTTGGATACGTTGAAATTCCGAATTTAAATTGTACTCTCTTTTAAATATTAATTCTCCTAAGTGATGCTGCTGTTATTGAGGTTGAATAACATCTTACACACTATCACGGGATATAAAATTGTAATAACTATTAATTTAATTTATTTAAGTTGTATACATAAATGTTTTTTCTCGTTACAGAAAGATTCGGACCATCGTTAATCCTACAAGAACGTGGATGGTAACAAGGCAGAAGCACCATTGCATTGACAGGATCAGAATTCAGTAGTAACTGTAATGTAATTTTGAAAGAAAAACAAAATTGTGCATAAGACAACAAGTTAAGTGTGTATTTGGATTAGTGTTTATAAAATTAATTCAAGATCAACCTAAAATTATAGAATTGATTTTAAGTATATGTGATTTTAAAATAACATGATTCTTGTTTGGATGTATATATTAAAAAAATAATTTTCACATTAAACGATATTTGAAAAGTAGCTATCAAAATTAATTTTGAGTATGTAACTAAGGTTTTTATAAGTTGTAAATTATAATATTATTAAATGTATTATACTTAAATTAAAAAAACATTATTTAATTATGATTGATTCAACTATAATTTCACAACAAATGAATCATTAATCCTTTAACTACATTATATCCTTTTTTATATATAAGAAAAAAAAAACAATATTATTTTAGTTTTAATTATAAGAAATCTATGATTATTTTATTAATGAATTTTATTTTTACCCCTAATGATTACTCTATTTTTTTCATGAAAGTTGATACATTTATTGAACTAATAAAATAAGACACAATCGGCAATTGAAAAACTATCCTTTAAAAAATAATCATATTTTAAATAATTTAATGAGTAAAAATAAAATTAAAATTTATGATAAATTAATTAATTTAATTATTTTTATTTATCTTAATGAATTAGATAATTGTTTTCTAAAGGAGGTAATAATATTTATACCAGGTCAATGATGGGTGCAATTTCAAAATATTAATATTTTCTTAGCCGATGGAAGTCGATCTGCATTATATAGTCTCTGAAATTGTATTACTAAGAGCAATACCAACAGCATTTTCCATGAACAGAATCATCATTTGACAATGGCAAGAGGAACTGTCATGAAAACTCTTATGTAGTATCGGCGGTTGGTATCGAAGACTTATATACCTCATTATAATCTGACTCAAACTTACGTATGATGTTCGTCCGCTTTCTTAGTTTTCAAAAACACCCAAAGATCATTAAGAGGCAACATTGCGAGTAGTTGATTATCTTAAAAAATAAATTTAGCACAGAACATTATCCTGCATGTTGATGCTGGTCTACAATTATATTGTGACTTAAATTGGAAATACTACCTTTTTGCATTCTTACAGATGATGTAATGTTGATCTAATTAATTCATCCTTTATATCGTGGAAGAGAAAGAAGCAATGAAGTATGTCCCAATTCTCTAATAAAAGAATGATATAGCTCCAAGGTAGTGTATGCTTGTGAATTAAGATGGATAAGTGATCCACTTTACGTCCTAATTAAGGTGTGCTTCATACAAAACTTATACACTTATATTGTGAAAATCAAGTTGTCTTCCACATAACAACAAATTTAATTTTAATTTCCCAAATTATGAAATATGGATCTGTTTGCATAATTTTTCTAGTAATACTTATAGAATAAGAAAATAAAATAAAATGAAAAAAAATCCTATGTAAGTTAAATTAGCTTATGCATAGTTAATTTGTTAAACCTTTCTGTTAGCTTCTCTAAAAAATGACTTTTAATTTATGCATAACTTAATTTTGGTTGTGGATAAGTATTTGTTTTTTTTTTAATATTTTTCTTTTAAAATTACTTCTGAAATAAAAAATCTAAATATGCGCCTTGTATTTTAGGAAAAATTTAATAACACAATATGATGCTACTTGGCCAATACTCAAATGGCGAATTTAATTGTTGGTTATGCTTGGAGGAATTACAAAGTAATCAAGAAGAATAAAAAATAAAATAATCAAAGGAGTTCTATTATGATTCATTAAGAAGCCTACACTCGGTTGTAAGCAAATGATTTGCTGAAGAGACGTCGAATGTATACCACTTGTAGTAAACTTGTAGCAGCGAATAAAACATACTCCAAGATTGTGTAGAAGACAACACGCTTTCTGCTGCTTTCGTTTGCTGTAGTTGCAAAATTTAATGCATTAAATGAATTAATTAAAAGCATTTTACAATCCACCTAGATGCATAGGTTAATAAGGGCACATAAAGTTAGTATTCGCTAGATTTTATCTTAATAACAACTAACATTAAAAGGTATTTGAACTTAAAACTAATTAATAATAAGTAAAATTGTCTAAAAGCTATTTAAACTGCACCCAAATAATCTCATAAAAAAAAAACTGCACCCTAATAACATGAATCTTATTAACAACTTTAATTAGATAATTTATTGAAATATTTTGTTAACTCAAAAAAGTTACCAACAACACATAATTGATTAAACTTTCAGATGATCTTTAGTAACAACTAACGAGTTAGGCTAACTTACTGTGTCGATGTCTAGCATCACGTGCTTTCAAGTACTTTTGTTCTGATAATGATCGACTCTAGTGCTTCTCTCAACTCCGCGATCTTCACATTAATGGGATCCAAATGTTCTGACCCCAAAAGTAAAATTGAGTAAATAAATTCATTGCCAAATGTGTACGTATATCCATGCATGCTAATAATAACATTAATATATCATAGTTTACTTAAATAATGCTAGTAAAATACTTCTTAATTATAATGATTTGATTGATTTCCTTTTTATAAACTATATATTTGAATTGAGTTCAACTTTTAAATACAAAATGATATTTGAATTTATTTCAGTCTAAATATTTTCTAAAGCCTTTAATCAAACTTTGGATGCGTGTGAACCTACAGTGACAAAAAAAATTATTTTTATTTATGAAATATGATGATTAGGTCAAAAGTCTGAGATTCAATTGTCTAGTTATGATCGGTTTACTATTCAAGGTCGACCTATTTGACCAAACAATTCATAGTCCATCAAACTTGAGTGCTTACTAATTGCTATGCTTAATTGTACTACTTGGTAGGACAATCCATTTCCAATAATTTAAGTCTAGCTAATTTAATTATAGCGAGACACGAAAATCTGGTTGGTACTGATCATCTTTAGCTAAATCATGTTCGTTTGGGATGTGACCAACGTGAATGTAAAAAGATAGAGTCTCGTGTTAAAGTAGGGTTGTGAAAGCAAAACTTATATATTCCACTTTGTGAGGCTTTGAACTGAAATTTTTCCCCTGATGTTCCCTTCAGAAAGTACGCCAAATTCCCTCCTAGAGATGTCACCAACATATTATGATACGTTCATTGAAACCATAAAATATACAAAACGTGTACAAACGTATGATTAATAACTATTGCAAAATGCTCAAGAGATCATCATGCTCTTAATTGATTCGACAAATGGATTTGGAGGTATTTAATTTGTTGGCACATCAATAAAATATGAAAAAAAGGGAAGCATTTGGCTACCTTATAGTGAAATCAATTCCTGGATGATCTGAGCTCCAAAAAATATCATAGTCAATGACTACAAAATTCCCAGAAATAGTGTCATCGTCATGTAAAACGTGCTCGGATACACATTCTTGATCGTATAAACTGATTAAGAGAGCGAGGGCATGGCAAATTATGAAACTAAGGAAAGATATCACAATAGTATAAATCTTTGAAAACCAACCCAATTCCCACTTTGCTATTGAGTGTTAATGCCGAATTTCACTTAATTGCCTGGTCTTGAACAACCTAGATTTTTTGGAAAGATGCCAATAATTATGCATCAAGTTGGAAATTTTGACAGCTTTAAATTTGGTTAAGCAGTTTATGTTTAACGGGTCATCACTTCTATTTATTATAGAGTCGTGTTACTCATCTATAGATATCCATTTATAAAATCAATTTTACAAAGGGAAGGTTGGCCCTACATTTTGGAAAAAAATGATTTAAGTTATTTAAATCTTTTTTGACCATACATGTAAATCATGAAAAGCGTTATAAGTTATTTAATTTTATTACTAAAAATAACATTTTTGGGAATATAATAATTGAAATCCATTTATGTTTATATATTATATCTATATATATAATAAATTATGTATCCTAGTGATGAATATCTAATTTCAATTACTTGTTATGAATGAAATTCGAATCCAATTCGAAGCTTTTAATTACATTTTAAGACATTTGAAAAATAAAACTACGTCAAATGTGAGTGAAATTAAAGGGAAAAACTAATGTATGTTTTTCATGTATTTTTATTACAAATTTTAAAAAAAAATCTTATAGTTCAATTTAAATTTCAGTCATAACAGTAAGACTAAGAGTTTTATTTATAAGCTCAAATAAATTTTAAATAAAGTAATCAAGTTTTAATTATATTT
>PYAF01001862.1:1623433-1670734 GCA_007407185.1 Glycine tomentella
ATTTTTGTTATAATGAAAATCAGTAAGAAAATTTTCTAAATACAAATTTTTTAAAATAATTATTACAAAAGTAAACAAGTTTACAATACATTAACAATCTATGATTAAATGGAAAAATTAAAAAAACCTTTATATTGTTGGTACTAAATTTATTTAATACATATTTTGTTCATGCCATAGGAAAGTAAATTATACATCTTCAATATTGTAATGGTAAATGAAATTATAAAAATTGCGTTTTTATTCTTTTTTTATAAGTGGTGTATAAAAACAATTCTGCTAATTATTATTTTTAGAGTAATGGTTAAGAATTCAAAAGTACAAAATTATTATTGGAAAATAATTATTATCAATTTCTTAAATTTTCTTATTTTTTAATTATTCTAATTATCTGTCGTTTCTTGCTTCTGTCTTTTTGCTTCCTATCTTTCTCTATTTTCTTGGACTACGGCTAGTCTCTTTGCTGGATGGATCATGGTGTGAAACGCAACAAGCTACCATTTTTTGTCTGTAAGAATTCACTATTTGGACGTTTTTGTTTTGGTCCTTACCGTCCAAGATTGTGTTTAAGCCCTTTCTTTTAGCAATTGCTTAAATTGGACTGTCTTTTGGCCCAATTAAAACTGCACGTTGCTATTCACCATCATTGAATGGCTACTGGATTCTGTATCCTCATTATTGTATCATACATTTCTTATTATATTTTGGAAAATCCATTTTAAAATATAAATTTACATTTTATAATGGACTTTTCAAAATTCAATGAAAGGTCTCCAATGTAATAGTGAGAGTGCAGAATATAAATGTCTCATTGAATTCATGAAGGCCTTGACCAGTGCCCACTTTCTGATTTGTTTATCGATTTACAGTAATTTGCTACTTTTCACAAATTGTTAATTTGGATTTTCTAAAGCAAGAAAATTATTGAACCGAATCGTGATAATTAGTACACTGTACACACTATACAGATGTAAAAGTGGTGATGTTACTTGGTGTGCATATGGGAGGGGAATTATTTGTATGCTTTTTTGGTGTACATTCTCCAATCTCCAATGTTACATTACTATTTTTTTTAGGATGATTTATAGTTAATCTTTGTTTTCCATTTCTTGTAGTTGCAGTTTCCTTTACCATTTTCTACCTTGATTGATTTTTGTAACTCCATGATGCTTTGTTTTGGGCTAACTTACAATGATAAAAAATAAAAAATGCTAAATGCTAACTTACAGAGAGAAAAAAAACATATTGAAATCATGCTTATATGATTCTTTTGTCCGCATAGTTCATATGATGTTTACTATGGTGAAAAAAAGTGAACAACAGCGGTTGATTACTATTTCTTTTTTGTCCTCACTTGGTACAATGATGCCCCTTTTGTTTTCATCGATATTTCAGTGAAAGTCTGCCAGTACTGAAAATAATGATTTGAAATAATTCTTATTTGTATATGCATGAAGTTACATAAAAAAAAACATTCGATTATTGCAATTGGATGCTAGACTAGGTGTGTGTTAGAGTGAATGTTTACAAAATTGATTTCAAAAATTTGATACATCAAGAGATCTATGTTTTAATCTTTTTATCTAAAAACAAGTTTGTTGTAAGACTTTGTATAAATTTTTCAACCTAATACAAAAAAGCTAGTTTTTATTGCTTCTAGTTAAGCCAAGATTTGGAGGCAAAATCAATTTATTTTATAATTAACCAAATATTTGTATTGTTAGATTTCAAATATATAAGGTGAGAACCAAGATAGATTATAGACTCTTATATAATGTTAGATTTCAACTTAAAACTAAATAGTACAAATTAAAGTTGTCCAATAAATATATAAGTTGTATCTCAAGAATCGAGACAAATAATGTGGGACTTCCTAACATGTATATTTTCTAAGATCATGTTTTTCTTATAAGAGGCAAAATCAATTTTGACATTTCTCATCTTCAAACCAAACACACACTACTCCTAAGAGCACAAGGAAGCTATGTCCATTTTAGTTTTGATTGCAGCTTATAATCATGAAAAGAAGAATTAGTCAAGACAGAGGCTGATAGATTGCTTCTAATCTGTGCCATATATATCTGCATATCAAGAATTGTGTTATTTAAGCCTTAATATGCATGTCATCTCATATTATTTTAATTTTAGGTTCTCTTCTGGCGCCATTTTGTGCTTCATTATGTTTATATCTCTTTTTTGTAAGCCTAACCTTACCTTAACATTTATTACATATTCTCCATATAGATGTCATTTTCAATTTGCATTCAGATTCATTACGTTTTTCTGACCAAGCAAGCTGTTTATGCTTTCTTGTATCAACTGATTTAGACAATTTTGAACTGCATTGTTGCCTTTATTTTTTCTCATGAGAGGGACAGATTACCTCAATGTATACTTTGACAATGGCATATTTCCTTTTCCAGTTTTCTCTATCATGTCATCATTTCAGTGCACGAATCTCTGCATTAGTTGCTCTGCATGTGTATTGAGACTTTAGTTTCTCTTTCGTACACTAGATAGAATATGCAATTGGATCGTGACATTTTCTTAGCTTTCAGCCAAATACACAGTTATATATAAATTGTGTAAATCAAGCTAATCCAATTAAATAATTAAAAAAAAACTAATAAAAGTTTATACATCAGATATTGAATTCTGAGGAGAAATATGTGTATGACTTTGGAATTGTTAGGAGATGAAAAAAATTATTATTTTTTCCTTTATTAAATTATGCTTAGTCAAGTGAACTTTATGGATGAATTGGCCCACCAGGTATCTCCCAAGAGCATTCAAATTGATGCATATTTGAAATTGGAAGCTTTTCATTTTCTGGCTTGTACTTTTCTGTTTGTCAGTGTTTACAGTTCAGTAGATGACTATCACTAACATAAACAGAGTTGTAAAGGTAACATCCATTGCTTACACGTTATTTGACTAATGCATTGAATTGAATGTAGCTTAAACAGATGGAAATTTTTATTGATTCTCTAGTTCCAAAATTCCTGTTTCCTTACCAAGATACAAAATTGGTAGTTCGGACTAGCTAAACTAGTTTATCGTACCAAACTGATGAACGTGCAAATAAAGTTTCTTCCTTGAAATTCTTGATGTTTACCCTCAAGGTAGAATTAAAAAAAAAAAAAAAAAAACAAGTGAAGGACGAATATAAATATGCTTTAAAAGGGGTGGTCTGATTATATTCCATCATTATCAGTTCTCTCACCGACCTGCTTTAATTTGGCCAGTGGGACAAAATAGTTGTAGTAGAACAGGTGAAGGAAGAATTAATCTCCACCGTCGTTAGCTAATCCGATTGCACCTTTTGTAATAGGATGTTTTTAAGTTATATTCATTTGGTGTCACTTTATTAATGGGTGAAACCTCAAATTCTTCTTTCAAAACTTTAGGATGGAATACATTAATTAATTCCTAATAATCATGGTGGATTTTACTTTAGCGAATTATAAATTAAATCTTGTATCTATTTGAAGATTGGTTTTTATAGTAGGTAGACAAAAATATCACATTCGCAGATACTACTGCCATAGAGTGCAATTTCACGACAACTTGTATTTCTGTCATACTTGTGGATGGATGGGATTTGCATTGGAAGGAAGAAGCACGGAAAATAAAGTCATGTCAATGGTAATTATTAGGATTAGAAAAGAGAAAGGGAAATAAAACAGGGATAGTTGAAATGTGATTTTCTGGTGGAAGATGACATATGCAAGAAGGGGTAGGAAAGAAAAAGAGGAGGCTTTTGGTTTGTCTCTTTGTGGCGCAGAGGGATGTGCAAAAAGGGTGTTATTTTAGTAGGCAAATGGGATGTATTGTACCTTAACCCTGCAACTTATAAGTATCCTTTCTAAAAGCTTGGATATACCATAAAACCCCTAACTCCATGATCTTCTTTCGATAATCCCCAGGCTCTTTTTCCCTTGCACTGAGCATACTGAATTTTAATGACTACAAACTTTTTCCATTCTTTTTGTTAGCCTAGGTTAAATCGCCTAGCGTGGAAACCTTTAATGCCTTTTGCAATAATTTCTAGCAATTTAAATATGAATCTTTGAGTTTTAGTAGTAGTTGTTGCCAACTTTCTCTTCATTTGCAAATTGCAAAATAGAATTCAATTTTGAGGAGCTTCCCAAGAATCCGCTAAGGTATAGCTACACTTCCAATTAAGTACATTGACAAGGTGGTGATCCTTTGGGAAATTATAGAAAGGAAATTTTGAGAGTTTATGCACACCAAAGAATACTGTGTCAAGCTAAATACGTTCAGCTTCAGGATAAGCTAATAAATTAATGCGTGTTTGGAAAAGAGTTGCCCTCAAGTCTCAACGTCAATCATCATTCACTCAAATGTCAGATTGTAATTATTTTTAAATTTACCGCATGGAAAAGTGAGATTGTTCGTTTGAAGCATTTTAAATGGCAATCTAAATACACCCTTAATGATTCGCAAAACATGATAATTAGTAAACTGCATTTTTTTTTGTTTGCACTACTATTCTCTTGTTCAAGAAATGGTAAAAAATATGAGCACCGTTTTTTAGTAGAATTCAAATTTTAACTCACTAGATTGTGAAAGATTAAGGGGTGTTTGAATTTCTATTGAGACACTACTCACATGGATTGAGTTCAACGCGCTTGAAATGTGTGCTAACTGAAGAACAAACTCTCACTAACTCCTTCTATTAGAATCAAACTTCCATTGGTAAATTGCATTTATGTTTTACTTACAATGTTGAAGTGCATTTGTAATTAGTTGCTCATCAAAGGCTGCCTGCAATGTGGGGATGTGCACAGAATTTTATAAAGGGCTCGCACAAAAGATGGCTGAGAATTGTGATTCAGAACTTTCAAAGCTCCATTGAGCAACCGTTGACATTTATCTTTCCCTTTATTTATTTTTCCTCTTCTTTTCCTTTTTTTTTTTTTCCTTTTAATTGAGTACCCCCTATGTGTCATGGACCACCATCACACTCCGCACAAATACACATAGACATATAGACCATCACCTTAAGTAGTTTACCTTTCCACACCACTCACGCTTATAATGCAGGTTTTATTTTGGAGCCTCCTCTTTAGAAAAGGCTCCAATTCTTCGAAACTCTCCATTTTTTTCACTAAAGAAAAAGCGACGAGGAAAAGAATTTATTGGAGTTTGGTTAATGCCTTGGGCTACAAAATGTGCCCACTATTTCCAAACTAGCTAATCCATAGTTTATTTAGGATTTTGCAGCAACCACTGAGGATGGAATAAAAAGATTTTACTATATATGAGGACGAACGACATCCATATGTGTAGAAACTCGTTCTTTATAAGGTGTGTTGTTAGTTTGGTTTGATTGCATCATCTTCTTTGAACATTTTCCGGCCACCTCTAATTTAGTTTAGGTGACCCATATATATTTATAGACAGCTCCTATATGTTTTTTGTAATCCTTTTGTTTTTTAAGATATCGCATGTATCCATGTTGTGTATAAAGGCGAATTTTAAGTTGGTTCCAATGGTCTAACACAACTTCCCCCCTTAATCCGGACTTTCAACCGGTTACGAAAAACATAAGTGGAATTCACATGTATGATAGACTTTGTGGTTATTTGTAGATGTCATGTATTTTTTACACGTAATAATCTTCCTTGAGTTAAATAAAATTATTATAAATAATAAAATTATTTTTCCAAATATTTAATATAGTTATATATATAGATCTCAAACTCAAATATTACTAATTAATCCACAAGCTTGTGTTATCCTATAATTCCTTTATAGCATAAAAACTCACGGGGCTGGGATTTAAAATTCCACAAACAGCATAGATGAGTTGTTTTGCTCGATATAGTCATTAACAAAAGTAACTTTGTAAACTTCAAATAATAATGGCCAGCATGACTCTTATGGAGACAAGTCTTCTTACATGGCATATATAGAGACAAAAGATATGGATACGAAGCTCCGGTGCTTAGCTGCCAAATCCAAAACAGCGTCACTTTTTTAACATAAGCTGGACAACCTTTATTATTTCTGATTTCTGAGACTGTATACCTACTAAGATTATCTTAGTTGGCCAAGGTATCCCACGTACCCCACAATTCCTTCGAATCCACAACTTTCTCATAAATTATTAAGATTTATTATTTTACATTCTAAAGTGAATTGTTCATTCTAACAAGCCAAATCTATGATGATTAATTTGACTATTTAACAAAGGTCACTTGATATATAACTTCCCAAGGGAATTTATTTTGTCTACTATTACTTTAAAAAAAAAAACACGGAAAGAAAATAGCGGTCAGGGGCCGAAGACATGTCATTTCCAAGTTGCATGGCGTCGTGAACCAATTAAACTTAGTACAGTCAAATTTATACCCATTTACATAGCTATGATATTTATTTTATAGACAAATGTTAACAAACATGTAATGTTACCGGAGTTATGATATTTGTAATCTTTGGACAAAGATTGATTATATAACTCAACAGAAATTTTGCACAAGAAAAAAATCAAATATAATTTTTTTACTAAATTGATCTCTCACTCTCATGTGATAACAGCCAGACCTTAGTATCTCACTACTATATCAATTCTATGAGTTAAACATATCAGATTTGAACTCTGATTCAACAGAATTAGTCATGAATGAGTGAAAAAATCAAAGGAAGGAAGGAATCCGGATCTGTGTGGCAAAAGACTCTCCTGACAAGTACCGACATCATGTGATAACCTCTCCCATCCTCTTCTACTTGTCTACTTGATCGTCTCCCTCTTTCACATACACTCGCCCGATACTTTATCTTATTATTAGCAGAATGTACCATTCAAATTCTATATTGAAGTGCGAACTTCAAAAGATGTAATGTCCCTTCTGTAAATGCAATGCATAGGACTTACCCGTGATACGATGCCAGAAGTGTAAATAGTTACGCGGGTTACATCATCTAGTACTCACTAATCTTTTCTAACAAAATTAAGTTCATGCATATTATTGTACCTGTAAAAAGAATGACATAATTGTAAGAATTTATACGTTATATTTTAATGAATTGTTATAAAAAAAAAAAGGCATTTTTAATAACTAATTTTAACTAACTACACAAGAGATTTTTCTGATATAAACCACAGGTATCACTGGAGGCAGAGAGATGGATTGACGTAGGAGAAGTAGGGGACCCTAACTTTTTTTTATAAAAAAATAAATTATAATACTAATATTATGATATTTATTTTATTTGTGAGATGTAATTGTGGATATAATAGTAATATTTAAGTTTCATTTGTTATTTTCTATTTATACTTTTCAACGTAAAGTTAATAACATTTATTTCCCATTTTAGATATATATTCGATTTCTTTTTAATAGTCTCTATCGTCAAGTGATTATATTATTTTCTTTTTAAAACAAAATATTTTAATTAGTATAACTTACTTTTTAAAATTTTTTATTGTTATAATCTCACCATATATTAAAGTATTTTAAAATAATAATTAATACTTCTAAAAATATCACACACATATATATATATATATATATATATATATATATATATAAAGAAAAAACCAAATTAAAGTACAACATATTTATAACAATCTTTTTATGAAGAACATGAAATGAGGAAAAAGTACACAAATTAATTAAAGTCATACTAATATCCCCAACTCGTCAGCTTCAAGGACTACCTACCAGCCTACCGCTAATAACCACCCCATCGCATACGTAACATAATAATACAATAATGATATATACCAATACGGTTAATGCAGCGCGTTCTGTGTGTGTAATAGTGTAAATCTCAAAGTCAATGACAGGTTTTGTCATTGTCTGCTTTGTTAAAGGTCGATAAAGAAATTTGCCTCCCAATAAGCCTAACGAATCTTAATTTGTGTGCTGCGCTAATCTTCAACTTTCAGTCACTGAAATTCTTGATAAATACTACATTATGCATTGAAGCTCTTCTCTTGTTTGTTTGTTTTTTTGTATATATATATACGACTACTACACACACACACACACACTAATAGGAGTACATATATAAGTACTATCTCGACATAAGTGACTTGCTCATAATTTGCCTCATATACTCTCCTTAACTGTTTCAATTTCAACCGTCTGTCAAGGCATCTTTTTTATTTTCTTTGATATAGTACAAATATTAAAAGGAAAATGATTACCATATACCTAGCTCATTTTTTAGGTATATTTTTTTGGTGTATGAACGAGAGCAAAAGAGAAATAGAAATAAGAAAAATGGGAAAAAAATGTTGGAAGTATAAATATAAAATCCCATATTGAAAAGAAGATTATCTTAAATACCCTCTAATCGAATATAATTTTTTGTAATATAAAATAAAGATCAAAATATACCAAAAGCATTAAAAAATCAAATCAAACCAATTTTTGCTCACAATTTCCTTTCAGAATCTACTTAATTATTATTTCACATACACATATGTGTGTATATGTGGGTGACTGTGAATCCAAAGCTAGTAGTAAATATATAGGTAACTCAAGATGAAAAGCTGTGGAGATAAAGATAGGGCATAGGCAGCGATAACAACAAAAAACTAATAACAATTTTATTGCATGTGACATTTTCGCTGTTGCATACTGACAAGAAAGGCCACCATCGACTCCTCTTGACTCCATCAACTCAACACCATACATGCACGCACACAGAGTCACAGAGACACAGCCTGCCTATGCTTTTCGAATATATTTATATATCTAGCTTCCTTTCTCATGTCTCATTATTTAGGACTCTTTTTAGACCAGTAAAATTAATCAAAAGAAATTAGATAATATGATTAATTCTATTTTCGATCTTATATATATAAGAGAATTACCAAATTTATTAATATTAATAAAAGGGATTAGATTAATTAGTTTATTATAAATTTTAATTTTATTTCAAGACTATCTATTACACTAATAATTTAAGAGATGACTATTTTTTAAAAAATAAATTTTCAGTCAATGAAAATATCTTATTTTATTGACAACTCGATAAATACAGTTACTTTTATGGAAAAATGAGGGTAATCATAAATAGACCTCATAATTAATTATAAATATAAAATTAAAAATTAAATAATCATATATTTGTTCTAATTAGAAGGAAAAAAACATTTTATTTCTTATATATAGAATTAGAGATAGTAATATTTTAAACCAAAATAAAAATTAAGTACATTTCGTGTCTTCGTTAGGCATGTGTTCCTTTTACTGTTTTCTAATACGAATTGAATGTTCGCTTTGGTAATTCATGAAATCCTATATATATATATATATATATATATATATATATATATACTTTTATTTTGCAAATTATATTAAGATAAGTAAAACTTTAATTCTAATTGAAGAACAATACAAACAGTATCTAAAGTACTTTTATCCATATTGAATAAATATTTTTTTTCACCATGTTATAAAATTTTTTGATGATTAATTTTAGTTAGAAAACTTAATTGATCATCTTAGAGACGTTTATTTTAAAGTATGATACTGCACTTTAAGGAATCATATTCTCAGGAAATATTATCACTTTTTTTTACTAAATCAGAAATATTATTACTTAAAATTTCATTCTAGATAATATTTTAAAATGAGTTTGATTAAATTTTAACATTTTTATGAGTATTTTTAAATTTTCAAATAATTGAAAAAAAAGAGTTGAAATAAAAATTTAATAAGAAAATAATAGCATTCAACATTTTCACAAGAATACAACTTTTCCACCATTCCACGTGAAAATAAAAAAGTGAAATAAATTATGTTGTAACTATTTTCCAGAAATGAATAATACCCAAAAAATATTTTTTTAAACTTGAAATAAATATGAAAATATTATATTTTCAATTTCACATTTCTAGAAATGAATTTTTAATCTATAAAACAAACACACTATTCTAATAAAATCTTTTACTTTTTTTCTTCCACAATCAAACTAAAAACATTTAAAAAATCTAAGTTAAATTCTAATTAGACAAACTTAATGATAATAGATCATATTTACTTTTGTACACAGCAAAATTTATATTTTATATAGAGAGAGAGGAAGTTCATGACAACAAAGCACCAAATATATTAATATTCAGGCAAATAAAAAAACAAACTGAACTAAACATTGTACTTGATTTAAATTGAGAGAACAACAATCAAAACTAAGATCTGAAGTCTAAAGCGGATTGAAAAAAGTTAATCTATGACGAGGTGTTAAAACCAAAACAGGTTGATGATGATTGACGATTCAAGAGTCAAGGGTCAGTGTTATGGCAAAGTTGTGTTGCCTATTTTACCCTCGTGACTTGGAATTATTCTCCTGTCTATGTCTAATAATTCCCCCACGTCTCGGGGGCAGTGATTGTCCCAAGGAAACCAAAGCCTTGTTGGGGCTTCAGAAGCGCGTGGTGGTGATGATGTTGACGGTGCGGTTGGACTTGGTGGTACTCTACGGCCCCAGTGAGCATTAGCATATCCTTGACGTTGGTGCTAACGTCAACCGCGCCGCCGTTAGCATCTGCCGTGAGACCCAGAAAGTCCCTTGTGAGACGGTCACTACTCTTGAACGTTGTTCTCTTGTAGTTGTTGTTATCTGGCACCACCACCACCGGGTCGACTTGACTCACTGTTCCGACTCCGAACTCGCCCTCGCCGAGGTGGTGAGCCACGTGACCCATTACTCGCTGTTGTTGCCCAACAGGGCCTGGGCCTGTTATGGCAGCGGCTCCAACGGTTGCAGCCTTCTGAAGCAGCGCAGTGGCTGACATGTATGCTGACGTGGCAGGTGCTGCTGCTGCTGCCACGTGGAGGTTCCCAAAGGGTGAGGATATCATGCCCCTGTTGTTGTTGTTGGGCTGTTGCTCTTGTTGTTGCTGTTGGAGAAGTGAAGAGAGGGTGGGGTTGTGGAAGCTTTGAGACTCTGGCTTGATGTGGAGGGAATTGGTGGCAATGTTGTTGCTAGGGTTAGGGTTTTCTTGAGATGAGTCCCATTGGTTGAAACTGGTCATTTGGTGGTTTTGGAAGTTCTGTTGTTGGTTTTGGAAAAGATAGAGAGATTGGAATGGGTTTGTTGTTGTTGTGGTGACGGTGGCGGCGGCAGCAGCGGCTAATTGATTTGCTGATAGTCTTGCACTTTCTTCCGCCAATGCATCACAGAATGCCCTATGTGTTATGAAACTGTCCTTCCTGCGGTTTTTCACATCATAAAACATTACAATTTGTATTATCTTCACTGCCTAATAACAAGATTAGAGTATTTATTATTAGTTTAGAGTGAATAAATTTATAAAATATGTTTATTTGAAGCAACATTGGATATAGTATTTATCATTTAAAAAAATTATTTGTAAGAATCAAATACAGGTATGACAGATTTATATCAATTCGTACACACTGTTCATCTAAGCTAAATTTTCTCAGTTAGTAGTATTTATCATTAATTTAGAGTGAGTTAAATTTGCTATCTGTATTAGAAGAAAGCATTAGAAAAAAATGGAGGACATGAATTAATAGGAAAAACTATTGCATTATTGTTTTGGATTGTATTTCACAGTGAGTAATGTGAATGGAAATGGTGATGTGTTCATCAGAAGAGTAACATTAACAAGTAATTAAATGGTCGAGAGTATATTTTATTACAGGGGAGATCTATCATACGTGTTTGGACTTTGGAGTATGGAGTACTGTGTCCCGTTTGGAAAAAGGTATGTATGGAATATGGGGAAGTCATGCATGGGAGAGCGAGTCCACAGGGAATGAAGTGTCAAAGGCTTGGACCAACAGAGATACCATGTCGTCATTTGGTCAAATTTAAAGTAGGAGAGAGAAATTACCACACAATGATGCATGGACGACACACGCTTATGCTTTTGGGCATGAAGAAATGGCTATACAAATTATGAGTATATATTGACACATAGTGTTGATGGTTATAGCTTGTTAGTCATGTCAAAAGCCTTTGGAAACTAGTGCTCATGCAAGACCCAAAAATATGAAATTGAAGAAGTCGATCTCATGTAACTATGTAAGTATATATTCACTGATGAAAGCTTGAGGAAAGAAAGCAACTTGGCATCGGATATTTTTGCAGATTTATCAGATTTCACAATGATGAAAATCGAGAGATACAATGCACAGCATTATTATCAATAAAACAAAATTAAGAGAAGGAGAAAGTCAGAAATCATCACCAATTGTGTCTTTTATATTCGTTTTTAGTAGACAAAAATAAATCATCGTCATCATCATTTTCTGAGTATGCAGCCACTTACACGCGCAAATGTACATAATAGGGAAGGAAAGAGAAATTACAAATATTCTAGAAGACAATTGAGCACTATCTGACACACTGAAAATTTTGTATAGTCTAAAAAACTAATATGAAGTTAAGATTTAAACTTTTCCGTGGATATAATAATGCAGAAATAGTATTATATCACCATTATCATGCCCTTCCCGTATGTGCATGCATCACATGTTTTCTTTTTTTGAAAACATAATAATAAATAAAGATCAAAATTGCTAGAGTCACAGACCACACAGTAGATAAAACAAAAGATACGTGAATTGTGCTTTTTTGGTTATTGCCGTATATTCATTTGGCAGTTTTAGGATTCAAAGATAAGTAAGGTTTCAATCTCTCTTGCAATAGAAGCATGTTATGTTGTCCCACTTTCGTGCTACCTGTAAATGCCATTCTAATATTCCATGGCGAGTGCTTACCATTCTTATGTAAAACCATAGGAACCACTGAAATATAAAAATATTAAAGATAGGCCTTCTGATATTCTACCTGTATTTTTTTATAAAAAAAAATAAAAATGCGTGCTCGTATGTACAGTAATAAGTGAAGTAAAAAATGGATACAAAAACCATCAAATTAAAGAAAAAAACAGTGAAGGATAGAGAAGACTGGATCGACTTCTAACATTTGAATGACAGTAAGTTGAACCAAAATCATGGTGAATGAAAAGTAACATATAATTGTTTGAAAAAATCATAATAATACTGTGATTTTGAGGTAATCACTATAATTTTAAAGGATATCTAAACATGCTAGAATTAATTGTGAGAGAAAAACATGAAATATAAACATTTTAGAATTGTGAGAGAAATTGGATATGTAATAAAGAACAAGTTAATAATAATTACCTGGAAAAAAGGGTTCCACAGTCACATCTATATTCTCTAGTACCACAGGTTTTTGAGTGAGCTTTCCAATCTGACTGAACCGCGTATATCTTTGAGCACTTTTCACACTTCCACTTCTTCTCTCCATGCTTTCTGCAGAAGTGTTTCTTGATTCCTGTAAGATCCCCCAGGGCCCTTGAGGGGTTGTGGTGAACGCATGAAGGTTCAGGGCAAACGTAGGCTTTCTTTTTCACCTCTTTGCCGCTCCTTTGCTTCAGCTTCCAAGGGAGGTTGTGGCCCCTCCTATGTAGCTGCAGGTTCTGATCTCTCTGGAAACCCTTGTGACAGATCTCACAAACAAATCTGTTTGTGGCCATAAGGGTCTTCGGAGATAAGGCTATCACTTCAGCATCTGGGTCTGAAACAAACACAATTTCAATATTTTAACTTGATCAACTGAAGGACATATATATTTTTATAATAAAAAATTTAAGATGAGTTAAGTTTCCATAGCAAACATCTCTCACAATTCCTACAAAAAATAGTTATAGATTATCTACCAACGAAAATTTTAAATTAATAATAAAATTTGAACTCATATCCTTCTGATCGAGATGTGAGTCATATTCGAACTCGTGTTCTTGAAGAATATAATTTTTTTCTTTATCAACTAGACTTAGCTTTATTTTGTAGGATATATATGTTATAGGTACCAAAGAGTTCAATTAATTAATTGGGAAATGATAATGAAGTATAGTGTACCAGGATTTCCAGGGAGGCTTCTCTTTTTCTTGATCTTCTGAGGCTGTTGCTGAGGAAAAATGTTTGAGACCCCATGATTGAGTCCTCCCAAGTCCTGAACTTTTGTACCAGAAGAAGCACTGGCATCCTCGGACAAAGAAGTTGAATAGGAAATAGCAGTGGGGAACATATTGCCTTTAATTTGGAGAAAAACTCCAACAGGGTGGGAATGAAAAAAAAGAAAAAAAGAAAAAAGCGAGATACGATGTTATATTCTCTTGTCTTGGTTTATTTGTTTGTTTTACCAATCCTAGCTATATGCTATTTTGGTTCCACAAGAAGTCACTTTTGCACCTTGGAACAGAACATGAAGACGATAAGCAAAACAAGTGCAAAATTTTGTAAAACTTATTGACGAGAGGGGGGCATGCTAGAAGTGAGGTGGCAAAGACATGTAGAAAGAGAAAGGCATAATTGGAGATTCTCTGTGGTAAAAAGAAAGCTAAAATTAATCTCGTGAAGAGAGGATATATGATGATGGTGGTGATGATGGTGGTGTGTTATTTTCCAAGTCGCTATCTTATCCATCTAAGCCATGGATTGCTTATCTGAGCAACTCTGCACAACTATATCAGACACATCTCTCTCTTTTCTCTCTCTTTGTATGTGTGTGTGGAATTGATCAAGAGAGAATCCAGCATGCAATCGAAAGCAGAAGATATTTAATATCCTAAATACAACAATCTCAGTTCCCAAATAGGACTTTGCAACTTTTTCTTTCTTTTCTTATAAAAAAGACTATTTGGGTATACAAAGAGATGGGAGAGAAGATGAGATGAGAAAATATGAGTTCTATTATGTTGTCTGTATTGTAAATAATAGAGACGAGAAGAAAGGGTGATGATGACAGTGGCAGACTAATGAGGGAGGTGACAAAATGAAATAGAAAATGTTTCATACATATCTAATGTGCTATTCAACATTTAGGTTATGCTTGTTTGAAGAAAAAACAATGAAAAATGAGAAAAATAAATAATAAAATGATTTGAGATTTATATTTTTATATTCCATTTAATTTAAAAATTTTAACTTAATTTATTTTCTTTTTATTTATATTTTCTCTATTAAATGGACCCCTACCAAGAGTAAAAAAAATAAAATTATAAATATGATAAAATTTATAATATTATAAATTTTTTTTGAAATATTAATAGAATATTTAAAATATATAAATGATGATTTGTATATCATTAGTTAAATGTAAAACACATCATAAATAATTTTTATTTTTATGTATATAAAAATAAGGAAAAACTTTGGTAATTGAGTAAAAGCAAGGCAGTGGAAGTCTGGAGAGAGAAAGTTAGAGATGGAAGATATGGAGTGGGAAAATTTTAGAAATTCTTTACTGATTCGAATTAAAAATATTCTATATCTAACTTTTAAAATAACTATTATATAATATTTAACAGTTTTAGAAGTATGTGACAATTTATGATTCAATAATACTATAATAATACATTATAAACTCTTTATTTAAATAAAAAATGTTTTTCACTTTTTTTAGAATAATATTATTTTTATGCATAACTTTTATGATGTTTTAGTTCTATATCTTATATTATTTGGTTTATTTTATATTTTTTTATTACCTCTTTATTGTAAAAATTATTATAACATATTACTATTATTTTTTTAATACTTCTTTCTTACATATAATTTTTTTATGATTTTGAAAAAATGTTTCCATGAATGTAATCAGTGACGGATATAGGATCCTGGATCGGTGGGAGCAATTTATTTAAAAAATAAAAATTGATAATTATCATTATCATATGAGATAATTGGATTCAAACATGAAGATAAGAGGTACAAAATATAAAATTTTAAGATAAATATTTATATTTTATTAAAATAAGGGAATGTATTTACTTACTCTTATATGTGAACTGGTAAGAATGTTTAAATACATAAAATTAGGGGATTCAAAATATAAAATTATGGGATGCAAAATATGATATTTTTTTGCATTTTATTAAAATAAAATGATATATTTACTTATTCTTACATGTGAACTGATAAGGAGGTTCAAATACATAAAATTAGGGAGTGCAAAATATAATATTTTAGAACAAATACTAATAATTTTATTAGAATGAGGGGTACATTTGCCCACCCTCAATCCTATATAGATCTGACGGTAAACGTAATACTAACTCTCAAATTAGAATGGTGGTTAATCTTTCTTGACATAAAGATTATAAAATTAATTTAAACTGTGAACATTGCAACTAATATTTATATGAAATTACAGTTAATTTTTATCATGATCATTTTTAAGTGCATGCATCTTCATCTTTTTATATATGATAAAAAAAAAGAGCACTCAATTTTCTTCTTTTTATCATAGGAAAGAGTGTAGGTATAATATAATAAGAAAGAAATTGCAAAATTATCATCACTCTATTTAAATTAACCCTTTTATCAATAATTTTTGTATGTCTTGTATTTATAATCTAATTTTAGTCTTGTACTTTCTCATATTCTTTCATTTGTATTTTATTAATAAAGAAGAGATGAAAAAAATCACCTTTTTCTTATTAAAGGAGGGATAAAGATGGTGCATGGAAAAGAAATGTAGGAATATAATTTTGAATAAGGTTAATTTGAGTAGGGTTTTAACGTGGGCACTTTCTGGCTTTTCTTTTGTTACCGTAGTAATAAGCGTTATTGCTCATCAGATTTGGTGTGGTTTTAGTTTAAAATTAGTTATAATTAAACAAGAAAATTATGTATGGTTTGATTTGGTTTAGATTATTTATGAAATTCAAATTCAATCAAACTATTTTTTTTTGGTTTGGTTTAATTTTATTTATACAGTTTAAATTTTTTTTTAGTGAGTATTAAAAAAATGCTTAAAAATTATAATTGGAGAAAACTTAGAGAGGGCCACATGGAGAGAGACATGTGTAGGAGAGAGATGTCGCCGCAAATGTCGAGAGGCATACACTAGATAGAATGCTATTGCAAACGTAGGAGGGCCACTTGGAGAGTGATTTTAGGCATGTTGTGAAACTCGGTCAGGTCCGATCGGTCGGATCGGGACCTTGTGGCTTTATCAGACCGGTTTCATTATTGGACCAATTATGTAGTTGTTCTGGGATGATCCGGTCGGTTTTACAATTTTTTTATAAATTTTGGATTTTGAATTATTATCAATTGTTATTTTAGATTTTGAAGTATGGATAAACTTTTCTTATTCAAATAATGTTAGTTATATATTTATATATAATAGATACATATATATTTTTAAATTTTTAATATATACATATCAAATCGGATCAATTGTTGATCCACTTGTTAGACCACTGATCTATCAACTCGACCGTGTCAGTGACTGAAACAGGTTTCACAAATATGATCTTAAGCATTAGTTTTAGGATTTCAGTTTTAAGAGTTAGAGGAGAGACCGAGAGCTAGAGGAGAGACCGAGTGGTAAGTGTTAAATTTAACTTTTTAGTTTTAGTGTATAATTGAATTTAAATATCTCTCTCTCAAAAGTTTAAACTTAAACTATATATCGTATAAATATATGAATCCTATGATAATTAAACTAATGAGTAAGATTCGATTTTGTTTGATTTGATTTTTTGTTAAATTGAAAATTAAATCAAATTGTTCTATTTAAAAAAACAAAAATAAAATCAAACTATTCATTTTTTCTGCAATTTGCAATTTTTTGATTAATTTTTTATTTTACATTTAATTTAATTCGATTCTCAACATCCGTAGCCGTAATAACCAGGAAGATACCCAAATCCCAAAAGCGCCTTTCGACGAAGCCAGTGATTATAAAAAGGACAGACATATAAATATTGCTCATCAACAGGCTCATGAGTGATGAGATTGACAGGGTTTCGTAAAATTATTTTGGATAAAAAGAATCGAATGAGAAACTAGAAAAGCTTGTGAAAGGTGATTTGCGAGATAACCCCACAACTTAAATGATTGATTCATTGATTGACGTTCGGTTTATATACAGTCCATATAATCTGACCATTATCATAGTAGTACGACCTTTTTTATTTTCAATTTGTTATATGAAGTTATAAAAAATATTAATTTGCCTTAATATTATAATCGATTAAACTATAGTGCTTAATTATTTATACATTCTGTTAGAGTTGTCACGTGCTTCGTGCTTAAACATTTTCTATGATAAACAATAATTGACAAGTCATCATGGTAGATTGTTTTCTCGGCCATTCGTACACTTTCCCTAAGATTATTAATTGTTTGCCATTGTAGAGAAAGTGCTCAAGCAAGCAAACCCCCCACTGACGAGAATTTGCAAATGTCTTTTTTCTTTTACTTCCTCTTTTCGATCTTTCTTTATTCCAAACCCAAATCGAAAGTTATTGAAGATATCACATAAATTTCCCATTTTACCCATTTCGTTGACTAAAATAAGTAAGGTTCACTTACTTTAGGGGATATAGTATATACATATGCGTGGGCTACTACCGTATTAGCAAACCATACCAACCAAAAACCATTCCATGAACCAAACCTTAGGCATGTAGGAAATAGGACCCATCACGAATTAGATCTTTGCGACTGTGCATATCCAGCTTCAGATTTGTTCTTGTATTTATCCATTGGAATCCTATGTGGGTTCTTTTTATCCAAGCTTTTGGAATCTGCTGGAATTAGGATTAGATTTCATTTCTCTCTTTAGTTTGTTTCTTCGAGGCGTCGGAAGATGATGTTTATGCTTATTCACTTTAGTATCATGATCAATTGATTGGGTCATGTTCTCTCGTTAGCGTTGAATTAGCATTCATTAATTAACATTTGCATAATCTATATATCATAGACTTATACTAACAATTATTAATACACCAAATGGTATTGTAATATACATCACACTAATAATGCCGACGACTTATAATATTTCTATCCACAATTTAATTTCTTAGACAAATACTATATTAATAAATATAATCTTAATGCTTTTTTTTTATCAGTGATATACATGCAATTTTTTTGTTGTTGTAAGACATGAACGTGGAACTCAAGTTAAACATAGAACTCGGACATGACCTAGAAATAAAGATTAACCAACCTAACTGGTGGTTTATCTTAGTTTTGACTAGTAGTAATACATATCAACTCTTTCAAAGTTGGTCTACTGAGTTGCATTAATTTCTCCCCCAAAAATCTTGCAGGGAATTGACAAATTGACGTGGAAGTTAGTTAATTTAATTTGAGAACTCTGAATACTCTCCTGAAGATAATGATGGCTCAAGGATGGATGGCCCTTCATTTTGACTACTTAACTTGGATTCTCATTTGAGATGGCGCCTAACTTTTATCGTTTTATGTAGAAAATTTCCTATTTTAATTACTCTAACAAGGTGCGCTACCCATAATTTTTCTCCTTAATTTAGGTTAGGAACTTAGCTAGGAGAAACTCATTCCGAGCAAAAATAAATATCAAATCCAAGTCTTAATTTTACATGATCCAGAAGATTGATCGATCAGGTAAGTCAACTCAACATTATATTAGCATATATCCTTGTATAGTCATGAATTGACTCAAGTTTACGAAATAATGGATCAAACGCAATCCCCATAATCCACGTAAATTATGTCGTGCTTGTTAACTTTTTTCTTATATAAATAAAATAAACTATAGAAGGAAAATCTCAAGTTGAATTTACACGCACTAATTCAAAGATCAACGCTTACTTCACATATTTAGGAGTAGAACATATAAATGCATGCCATGGGAAAACATATCCACGAGTAAGTGAAAATTACTCTATGACTATGGTGCAAGCTTCCAAATAATGTGACGTTTTCAAATTGAGGGAGAGAGAGAGAGAGAGAGAGAGAGAGAGAGAGAGAGAATCCCAATTAATTAATCACGATTACCCTTGGTCTAAAATCCAAATCACCCAAAAGATTTGAATGCTACTGTTAAGTTTCCTCTTAATTAAAACTATCTAACAGGTATATAAACCGCACCTTAATAATTGAGATATCAATGTTACTGTACGTTAAGGTTCATCTTAATTAAAATTGTGTAACAGATATATAAAACCACAGCTTAATAATTGAGATAGGTAATATAAGACCAGTGGCGGATGCACTTGAAAGTGAGGGTGGACAAATGCACCCCTCACTTTAAAAAATTACATATAATTATTTAATATTTTTATATTTTGCCTTCTTAATTTTATATATTTAAACTCACTATTCTCATATTTTTATATTTTCATATTCTTGTATAAAACAAATATTACTTTAGAAAAGAAACAGAATATATCCACATACTAGCTTAATTAGGAAGTATATTAATTAACTAATTGGAAAATCTTATATGACCTACCTTAATTTTTTTTTTGAACAAGCAAATTAAAAATTGAAATTTTATTGAACAAAACCTAACTAAACTGGTACAGGATGTACCAGGTTGGTTCATCAGCTAGAAGCACAGATAATAACCGCAAATATGCAGTAATGCAGTAGCCCCTCAATGATTTAAAATTAATTTTATCAAAATCAATTCTATCAACTTTAAAACAAATGGTCCCAAGTGATTGTAGTATATATACATACAAGAGGTTATGGGAACAATCTTGTAAAATTTTTTTATCTAATTTGTTACAACAACATGATATTCATTTCAGTACTGGTGCGTAGTTTTCTCTGCAATATTCTGCAGAGAAATTAAGAGACAGAAGTGTGAGGGCCGTGAGGCATATTGATGAGTGGAAAGGAATACAACTTCATCTCCATGCGGGCCATACATTATTCACGGGTTCCTCTATTTCTAGATTCGCGCATCATCTTATATCTTATATTAAAATTTCTACCTCCCTTGCGTGCCAACCAAGGATGTACTACACTATGTTATTGGATAAATGCATCCGCATTTATATTTTATTCCATTATTATTACTGTTATTTTCTTACAGCAAAGGCATTTTCAAACGTTGTGGAGTACATTAAGATTCGAATTATCATTAGAAGATGTGTTCATATTAATGTCTCATCGTTCTTGAAGATTTGCCTCCTAAGGGACATGAGGGGAAAAAATTAATGGTTAAGGTTATTATATCTTAATTTTATCGCCACATCAATGTTATACTTTGGTTTTTTCTTTTTACAGTAAATAAGGGGAAATATAATTTAATTTGTATCTTTTATTCTTTAGTGAATAAGGGATTGTGTAATTTAAGTTTTTGAATCCCATAAAAAATGAGTTGGTGAATTCCAAACCCAAGTATATGTACGCCACAACGTTTGAGAAGCTTATTTGCTTAATTTGTAATGTATTGGCCTGATCTGGTGGCGATCGAAACATGGAGATGCTTCTCCCAGTGTCTCATGCTGCTTCTTGTTATATGCTTTCTGTGTGGTTTTCCAGAGATCAGAGAGTCTCCTTCAATTTCTCCATTGGTTTACCTATCAAACTAACAATTTAAGAGTGTTTCATGAGAATTGGTTTTGACGGCAGTTAAACTTGCTTTTATAAAAATATAAATGTTTAGTTAGCGTTAGGAAAAAAAAAATTGCTTCAAACAAAACCCCAAACTAACTTGAAGCCATCAAATATAGTTTTTATGTTGGGATGTAAATGTTATATATTTTGTTTCAGGATAAAACATCCAAATACAAATTGCATCATTTAAAAATGACTTTTAACCATTGTAAATAGTAAACACTCCTCCAAACATAATTATAAAATCCGATTTGGTTCGGTCCAATCAGTTGGACCGGTCCAATCGAGATCCGATGATATAATCGGACTGAGTGCACTATCGGACCACTCAAGCAAGTGACCTGTGATGACCCAATCAAACCAACAGATTTTGATGAAATCCAGCGACCCGGACGATTTTTAAAACTCAGATTGGGTTGTGCCACCATCGCACTGCGAGGGAACTCATCGTGCCGGCCTCACTTCCGATAAACCAGACTGGGTTGTGCCACTGAAGCGGCATTGATCGAAGAGGAAGAGGAAGCGGAAGATAGGAAGCAGAAGCAAAAACAGAAGAGGAAGCACTGAGGGTTTGAAGCGAAAGAGACGAAGCGGAAGAAAGGAAGCAGAAGCGGGTTGCTGCGTTGATAACTCATGATGCAAAACGAAGCACTGAAGAGGCACAACACTGAAGAAGAAGCGAGAAAATGAGACTGCGAAAAAGAGGCTTATATTAGTTATATATGGGAATTAGGGATTTTTTTTATTTGGGTCCCCATATCCACAAATTGATTTGCTTCCTACACTCCTTTTATTGCTTAATGTACTCCTTCTGGCTTATTTTTTTATATTAAAAATTGGATTTCTATTTTAATTTAAGTAGTTGTTATTTACACTTTTTTTATTAATATATTTTACTTATGTTATCAACTTTAATACTTCAATTGTTATTTTAAATTTTTTATTATACTTTTCTTAATCAAATAATATTAGTTATATATTTATATATAATATAATTTTAAATTTTTTAATATAAACCGAACTAATTACTAATCAATCAATTTAACTACTAATTTACTAATCCACTGCCTCAACCAGAAAATGACCACTTTATAACACTGCCTCCAAGGCTCTAAACACATGGTATGTGTAGTGTGCGCAATTTGAAAAGTCCGAATAGATGACAAGTGAGTCATATAATGCAGTAGTAATACTAGACGCACACATAATTGTAAAATTGTCGAGTATCATTAAAGATTTAAGATGTAAAATTGATTTGGTTATTAAAATGAAGGATTTAAGGATAAAGGTACAAGGACTAAAGGAAAAAAGATGTTATGAGTTTGAATTTTTTTATTAATATTTCTAACAAAAATTAATAAACTAATATTTACCCAAAAAATGTCTGAACTATAACTCTATAAATGTTCTCGGACAATCGAAATATCGATTTGTTGCAACAACAAAGCTTCTCTTAAAGCCTCATTTTTTTTTTGTAAATGCATCAAGTTGAATGGTTTTTGGTTTAAGACACCCAAGGTTTATGCATATTCAAGTCTTTTATTGGGCCAACTGTCTTGGATGAATGGATGGCTAAAGCCATCTGACCTACACCTCACATGCTGTTGCTTCCTGCACGTCTAAGTTGTTTTTGACATCCTTTTATGGATGTTTTTTATTTTATTTTTTAGATAGATCATTCCAAAAGTTAAAAAAAAAATTACATTCTAAAATATAAGTTTACATTCTAAGTCATAAGTTAAACAAAGGAGTGCAAAAGCAACAACCTACCCCCACAATACTACATATGTCCTAAAATAGGGGATTCCGAGTTCTTTTACTCATGTCATTTGCATCGAAAGATTCTAGAATATCCAACAATTATGAAGATCATGTCAAGCTAGGTTTACTTCATGGGTGTACGATCTTATCTTATCCAGGGGCGGTTCCTCTTGGAAGAAAAAAAATCTGAAGTGGAAACCCTCCATGAAGGTAAAATACCCTCTCATGGAGGGAGAAAGCCTCCTAAGTGGATGTTGTTATGGTGTAACTCTAAACACTACAACACATGTAATTTGTAAGTTTTAGTAATACTTTTTTCTAACACTTATTAAAAATGTTACTAAAATTTTTTGACAACATTTGAAAAATATTATCAAATATGAAAAAATATTATTAATATGTTTTTACCATACTTTATTAAATTTTGTGTATAATAGCGACATGGACTATACATAATATTTGATAAAATATCGCAAAAACATATTAGTAACACTTATTCATATTTAACATTTTATAAATATTGCCAAAAAAAATTAAAATATTTTTAATAAATGTTAGACAAAAAAAAAGTTGCTAAATATCACGTGTCTTATTAAAAATACCCCGTGTAATTACAAGAAAAGGATATATAAATCCTTTCTATATTAGAAAATTTTCATTTACTTCTTATTATTGAAGAAATATTAAGTCTATTTTCTAATATCTATTAATGTACCAAAAAATAAAGAAACATATGTACCAAAACAATATATTAGTCACATTATTGCTTAACAAGAATAAGGAGTACAACTAAAAAAATTAAAATTGGGGGAAAATTATAGAAATCCTGACCAAATGAGATGTATATTTTAAGGATGAATTAAATATATATATATTATATAATACCTAATGTATTCTTTATAAAATGTCTTACATCTTTTAGCATGATTTATCGTATTATTAGTTTAAATTTATAATATTTTTATTACAAATTAATTTTTGCGACACAAACAAATATACTAACGGAAGATAATATTATATATGTTCTGTTTGAGAGGGTTGACAGGAGCCTACTAAAATTTGGGCTTTCCTATGATATAGACACAATGGGTCTCTGATTTGGGAGGGTTCTCCTATCTCTTGGTTGTTTGGTAATGACATCAAAGTCGATATCCATCAGCTAAGAGATATATTTTTTTCTTAAGATTTTTTGATTTATAATGTTCTTTTTACATATGACGTGCTTCCCTTTGTCTTTGCCATGCATGTACTTTGCTCGACCCAAATGCAGAACGAAAAGGACAAGAAAACCAATCGTCAACACATACACGAAGATAGATAGCTAGCTAGCTAGCATAAAAAGAAAAGTCCACATGTATTCATGTGACCCTAAGCAAGGTGAGAAGTGTGCATGCCTCGTTTAATCTCTATATATGTGATTAGGCTTTAAGAAATTTGTGTCACCCAAATGTGTGATCACTCCATTCAGTATCATAACTACTAACTAGTGTGTCACAACATAAAATTGTGTGGTTTTAATAGTAAGACATGGTACCGTGGGGAGATATTCTTATTCATATGGTCCAGATTTTATTGCCAATTGTTTTTGTAATTATTGTCAATTTTATTGCTTATAAATAATTGATAAAATTGTCTTGTCAATTTTATTTAATTATTCTGTCACATATCACTACTTAACTGATCTAGCTAGCTGCATATTAAATTTTCTCCCCCAATAGAGAACTGCTTTACATAATGAATTTTTACATTTTAGTTTTATTCTCCCAAAATTTAGCACGTAACAATTATATGGAGTACTGAGAATTAATATCAAAATCTAGTCTAACTTCATAAAAAATCCACCAAAGAAAACAAATAAAGATACTGATTAAAAATTATAGAGGTTGTCAAAATAAAGATGTTAATGCATACCACCAAAAATATAAGTATCATAACAAAAATGTTAATCAATCAATCAATATTTTTAAAATTGAAGAAAGGAGAACAGATTAGAGGGAAAAAGAGGCAGAAAGCAATAGGAAAAGCATAAATAAAAAGTCCGTAAATATAAATATAGGAAACAAAACACAAATATTTTTTTTTTAGAGGAAAAGACAAATTATTTATGAATAAGACGTGATGTATATGAAAGACATCTAATATTATTATAACCACTATAATAATTTTTAGGGTCTTCAATTATATATGTATGATGACAAAATTATATTCAAGCAAAAAAAAGAAGACAAAATTACTTAGCCATGCATGTGTGTGTTGATGACATCTACATGACTAATCTTATAGATTGAGTAAATTTTAAAAGATCACATAAGGAGAAACTACCTGATAGAACGATATACAGTGCCATGTAATATTAAAAGTTTAATGAAACAAAGTAACAGATATAAAAGTTACTTAGCTAATTAAAAATCTGCAAAATGGCTGTGTTTTATAGCAATTAACATCACATAAGTTAGAGAGAGAAAATAAAACATAAACTAAGACGATGATAAAAAATAATTACATTACTTTTTCAAAATAAAGATGCTAATATACCTGAAAACATGTATTGAAATATCGTGAAAAAAATATAATATATAATCAATATATCTAAAATAAAAGAAAAATGAAGGGAGAAAAATGTTAAAAAAAAAACTACAAAATTAAAAGTGGATAGGCACAAGAAAGACGTTATAATTAACTTGGTACTGTAGGTAAAAAAATACATAAAAGGGAAAAAATAGCATGTGCTGCTTATTGATTTGGGGGAAGAGTGAAACAACAAATAACAATATCGTAATAAATGATAAGATTCATGGAAGGAGGATATATTACTCTTTTACATTTTACCAAAATATATGCAAAACGAAAAGAATCTGCATGAATGGACTTATGGACTGTAAGGATTCTTCTTAAACGAAGATTAGTTAGCCATGTATGTGTGTGTTGATGACATGTACAGGATTGATTAAATTTAACCAGAAAATTTACTGTTTATAATTGTTGATATAAAGTATTACTCAATAAATATTAAAAAAAGAATTAAGAAAAACAAAAATATAATGTCAACACTTCTCATAACTCTCAATCACTATACCCAAACAGAAAGCAGGGGAAAAAAATGCATCCGATAGAAGGTTACAAAATTCACTCTAGGAATCTTGTGTGATGACCTAACACAAGTTAAGAGGAGACTGCAACATGAATCTGAATTAAGGTTGTCAACCCACCAATAAGAGGAATTATAATTAAATGATTATTTGAAGATATAAGATTAAATTTTTCGTTAACAAAAACTAATAATACTATCAATTAATATTTATTGATAAAAAAAACTAAATGATCATTTTCTTTATCTGATTGTGCCCTAGACACCTAACATGTTTCGCCTTGAGGCCAGAAAGAGAGCCCTGCATTTGATTTTTGTTTTTTAGTTTTTAAGGTTTAAACGATGAACGGAATCTTAGAAGCACGAAGATACCTAACACAATTGTTCATAATTTCATATGTAATGTAACATCATGAAATTCGACGTGTGGCCTGGTTTTATTTCTGGCCACATGACGAAGTCCCAAGCAATGGAAAAAGTATAGTGAAGGGGAAAAAAAATAAAAAAAACCACCAACCGGATCTTGGGTTCAAAAGCAACAATCAATTATGATTCTTGGAGACCAGCTACTTCGAATTCATATCCATTCTACGGCTTCAGAATAATCTACAATATTCGTTAAGGTGATATATAATCAAAACAACAAAGAGGCAAATACAACAAATAGCTTGGTTGATATATAATATAATTAATTAAGATGAACATTACAAAGGAGAGGGGGTTTTAATTTGAGTGGTTAAAAAGAAAAAAAAAAAGACATAAAACTGAACCTTGAGTAAATAACGATGCTATCACTACCATAGATTCTTGTCCAAGCAACAGCTGCAACCTACCTAATCAAACAGAGAAAAGTGTGAAATTTTTTAGGTTCTACAAAGTGCTACAAAAGGACATACATCATCATATAATGTGGGGTTAGAAACACCAAAAAGTAAATCATTTCCACATGTATCATGCCAAATGGGATGCCTCCTCCTCCATTCACCACATGAGTGCCTCCACTTGATCAAAAAACTCGCACCACTTGAACCAAATTAACAAGGTTAACCAATAATAATCTTGAGTACTATATGTGGTTGGTTTCATTTAGGACTTGAACCCAAGTAACCAAAGCGATTGGCCAACACATTGACATGATCTTCTTCTTCTTCATCTTGGTCTTGGGAATTAGTCGGATTAGTATCCAATTCACCCTCAAAACCCTCACTGAAAAGTTCTTCCCAGAACCCTTCATCAAGCTCTTTCTCCAGCCTCTCTTGTGATTGATCTAGTGCCTCATCAGGTTCCTCCTCTTGTTCCCTCCTTCCCCTACCATAACCTTGCATCTCCATGGCTAACACTTCCAACTCTGACACTCCAAAACCATATTCATCACCAAACACAAGAGACTCAACCTTAACACTGCTTGATTCTTCTCCAACAACCCCATGGTTTGGCCCTCTCTCAATTGGCCTTCTCCTCTTCTTGGACATGGCCTCTTCAAGCTCCTTCCTCTTCTCCTTCTGCTGAAGTAGCTGCTGAATAAAGGTTGGATTTTTCAAAGCTCTAGCCAAGAAAGCCATCATTTGTTGCTGCTTAGTTTCTGTCCCTCTTAGCCTCTCCTCCATTGCTTGAAGATATGACCTTGTGTTCTGTTGCTGCTGTCTCAGCTTCACAAGCTCCATCATCAACACGTGCTTGTCACGCCTCAAACGATCAACCTCTTCATCAAGTCCAAAGCGACCAACTTCAACACAGTGACCTTGTTGTGCTTGTTGAGAAGAAGAAGAAGAAGAAGAATAAGAAGAAGAAGGCTGAGAAGAAGGTTGTTTCCTTCTCCTTATGTTTGCCAACAGGTGCCTGTGCCCTCTAAGGAATCCTTCATTTGCAAACTCCCACCTATCTGGATCAATTTTTCTAAAACCCTATGAAATTTAAATCCCAATACATAATTTTTAGTACCCAAAATCCAAAAAGAAAAACTCAACACACACTAAATAAATTGGAAACCATAATTGCTATAATTATGATAGGAAATGGACAAAGTGGTTGAGCGTCAAGCCAAACTGTACCAACGGACACAACAGGAACAGATGGGATAGGAGAAAAAGAGAAATCTAGAAGTCTAGAAAAAACCCACAAGAGAACATGTGACTTTCAAATATTTAAATAGTACAGTACCATATAATAATTTTTAATTAGTTTTAGTAATAAAACATGAAAACTTACCCATGACTAGGAATAAAGAAAATATAAAACCATAGAACAGTGAAACTATAGGTATTCCACTACAAAAGCTAGCAGAAAAGAAGTGACAGAGAACTTATTTTTCATTCAAATAAAACATTAGATTGTTTCTTAATTGGATTACCACTTTAAGTAAAAGAAACAACACAAAACTGAGATGCAATTTCATAGATACATTTGGTACTGTTTTTCAATCAAAATTGAAGTTTACTTAGCAATTCGCATAATGAAAGTTTTCTTGAAATGTCAATACAGATTGATGACATGAAAATCTAATTCTGATCAGAGAACAATAACAAAGTACTTATGAAACTGCATTTAAGTTTTGTCAATCCCATGAAACTGGAAGGAATAGAGACAAAACAAGTGAAGAGAGGACTTACGTAAGTATTTAGTTGTCTGACAAAGCTTGAGAAATTGTTGTGCTTGAAGTATCTAGGAAGAAGGTCTCTGGAGAAAGCGTGTGGATCCCAAACAACAAAGCTGGCACCTCCTCTGTTCCATGAAACCATGTGGCTAGTGGTGGGGTCCTCCACTGCATCGTAGGTCTTGGTCAGAAATGGGGTTGGCCCTATTTCGTGAAGACCCTCCATTGGCCGAGGAGGAGGAACCATTGCTGACTCATCAACTCCTCCCGTTGTTGGCGGCGACGACGATGGTGGCGACCATTCCAAGTACTCTTCTTTCACAGGATACAAGTAGTTCATTTTTTAGAAAATGAAAAAACTTGATGGGTATTGGTACAGATATGTTAATTTAATTCACTCTTCTCACGATCATGTGGCCTCAGGTTAATGTCTTTGAGATTTCTTCATAAGCAGAAACTATAAAAACTAAAGATGGACTTGACATAAAACAGAGAAGACAATTACAGGTAAAAAAAAAAAAAAAAATGCTACATCGAAACAGAGGAGAAAGAAGAAGAGGAAAAAAAAAAAAAAACAGACTAAAGCAGTGTAATCCAAATGGGATTCAGGGAAAGGGTTTGGGTTAGAAATCAGTGAAACGTGGAGGGAAAAGTGAAGCTTTGGAGTTTGAAGAATGCGGAGGACTCTGTTTCCTTGTTTGGAAAGTCGTTTGAGCAGTTACTAAAAAAACAGGACGGAGGGTTCGTAATAAACACATACATACCTAATTAGGAAGATAGTATACAAGTTACTTAAGGTTTATGTAGAAAGAAAGAAAGAAATTAATAGTGGAGTGTAGTAGGAAAATAATATAATATTGTGTGGATAATAAAATAAAAAGGATAATTAATTAGAACATTCTAGACATAGTAGGAGCAATATTGTTTATTTTATTGATTTATTTAACAATTTTCCGCAAATAGCAAGTGGATGAGAGAGAAAGAGAGTGGGTGGGTTCATGGTTCGGAAAGTTCTGGAAGTTACAGCCAACCAAGCACCATGGTGTGGTGGTGGGGGATGTCTGGTTTTTTAATGCTGTGGGATTCACATGTTTTGGAACTTGGAAGAGTGGTTTTTAATTGGAATATTGATATTTTTACAATATATGATCCCAAATGGTGGCAAATTTGATTCTCTTTCTTCAATCCGATGGTAACATCTATAAGAAGCCACTTGGTTCATTAAAATTATAAGATTCAAAACCACAACGAATTTATGGGAAGGATTTTCGGAAGTGCATGGATGAAATGAAGCAACACCGGATATGTTGTCAGAACAAAATTTTAGTGTTTAATGTTATTTACTTATTTCTCATTGGTCGAGGGAGGTAAGCTTAACTTTGCCACTAAATCCGACAAAAAACCTTTGCTTAGTATTTCCGTACATAAATATCTAGCGTCACCTCGCTGCTTACTTTTTGTGTAGCAAAGTATTCCGTGAACAATAAAAAAAGTTGTTTATTTAATTTTTAATGTATTTTGAAAATATGTTACTATATAAAATATATAAAAAAATAAAATGAAAATAAGTACACGTAATATTATGTACGTTGTCAATTTTTATATTTAAATAATAAATTTTGTTTAGCTTTAGAAAAAATATAGATAATTCAATGAAATAAAAATAACTAAAAGAATAAAATTGAGTCTTTCATATATACTTTCATCCAAGTTAGAAATAATAATAATAATTTATAACATTTGAAGCATTCTTTTTCATGAAAATATAATATATCAATTTAAACGAAATAAATTATAGTATTTTAACGACTAATGAATACGGTTATGTTAGTGTTCATTTTTATGGTTGATGTTAATAATATAATATAAAGTTTTATTTCAAAATATTTGTTACATTAAAAATGTAGTATTTATTTATTTACTTTTATAATAAAATTCTTTTACTTTTTGTATTTTTAAAATGAAGTTATTATACAATAATCTTTATCATTTGGGCTTATCAATATGAATGTCAAATAGATAAACTCATTTATAATTGGTTCAATTTTCATATTTATCTTCTCAATGTTATTAGAAGAGATATTGAGATCTTTTATTTCTTTTTCTCGTCTAGTCCATCACATTTAGACAATTGTTTGATGGTAATATGTCATATCAAAAAATATGACATGTCTCCAACATTGTTATTAACAAATGACAAAATGTGAAAATTAAGAATAATCATTAGTTTCTAAATTAGCTTGCTCAATGTGATGACTTTTGTTTCCACCATCCTAATCATAAAAACCGTCATATTGAACAAATTAATTAAAAAATTGATGAGTCTCTCAATCTTTGCATTTATCATCTGATAGTAATAATTTTAAGAACATGTTAGATTTTTTGAGTTAGACAATATTAAAGATTTTTTAAACACAAAATGCGAAGGAGGAATTATAGTAAAAGGAAGATGATGATCTCTGTATCTATAAAATATAGAGATTATTTTTTTGGTTTTAATTCATGCAAATATAAATTTATTATTTTTAGTCCATATTTTTATAACCTTATAAAATATAATATTATTGATATTTAATCTCTGCCATCACAATCAATGAGTATTGAAACAAGTGGGACTAAAATTGTTTGGATCAAAGATTAAAAAAAATGATATATAAATACTTCTTAATTATAAGTATACCATCAATACTTATCAATTATCTTTATCTTTTTCTTCTTATTTTATCATAACATAACATGTATAATAACTTCTTTTTTATCTCATGACTAGATCTCAAACAGTATATAAGACGTCTAAGTATATCATTTTTTTAGCCCACAAAAAAAAAATAAAAAACAAAATCCACGATATTTAGATGTATAATTATATGAATTTCTAAAAATAAACCTCTCGTTATTCTACCCTTTCAAATAAATAAAAATATACGTACTCATTTGCAACTTAGAAAGCAGAAGACAGAATTAATATTTGTAGGCAAATTAAGAACAAAAACATAAAGCATTTGTTGGCAAGCTAAGTAGTGTGACACGCCATCAAAACTCTACTTCCTCCATATTCTATATCCATTCCCTCGATATGATCGAGTGAGTCAGCGCCATGCACATCCCATGCTTGATACCAGAACTCCAGAAGCTTCTTTACCACGAAATTGTCCAAGCTGTATTTGTTTAATCTAAAACCTGGGGGAATCATAGCAAACAGTATAACCCCTTTAAATATATTGTGCATCGTCACCTTATTGAGTATAATATATACTATTACTTTGTGATGACCCAATTAAAAAGGAACACACATCGTTTCGCATTGGTTCTTAGTTCTTACGAGATATATGTATTATATTGTTGAGATGCATGTGGACAGAGTATCCTAATGGCACGCAGCAAGAAAAATCTATCTATTAAACATTATAAAAATAAATCCAATGAATGTTCTACAACGTTCTCGAATGTACTATAGCTAGATTTGTATCATCGATCTGATGTGATATTTTTTTAGCTTGGCAGACAAATTATTGGTGTCCTCACTGGCTCACCAGCTACCACCTTGAGAAGATAGTTTCTGGCCCCCCCTCTTTTTTACCTTATGTGTTCTCAACCTAAATGATATGAAATATAAAAATAAAATAAAAACTAAATGGATATATACTATAGTCACGCTACAGTCAAATTCTTAAAACGATATTTTCTTGTTGAAAATTTTCTAAGCGTGCAACGTCTACTTCTTCTATAGGAAAACCCTTTCGAATCCATTATTTTAAAGTGTGGATCAAATCAATCCTAGGTATGTACTAAAAAAAAAGAAAATCAATCATTGGTTGGACAAGATATCAGCCAATGATAATTAATTAGTTACCCATCCATAAATAACTGGTTAAATTATACCGGTTATTTCCCTTTAATCATAAATTTCAATTTTTTTTTAATAAAATAGTACTCGTTAGTTAATGGTTCTTGTGAAAAACGTTATGATTTTAATTATAATAAATAATTTATATTATTGTATGAAACAAATTAAAGTTCTTATTTATTGCTTCACTTTTTTTAATATAATTTATAGAAAACAATTTATTTAAAATTTTAATTCTTTTAATTTATATATTTAAGACACTTAAGACACGAAGTTCAATTTTTATTGCACATATAATAGTAGTGTATCAATATTTAAGCTGATATAAAGACATTGAGACAATTAAGACAATTTTTTTTGTTATTTATATTCACACATTATCCAACATTTCATTGTGTTATATATATAAAAAATCTAGAAAATATTAAAGGCAATTATTTATTTATTTAATCTACTATACATTACCTGATAACACAGCAAAGCTCATGCACTGGTCGATCGTTGTGACAAAAAATCGTGATTATATAACACCTTGCTTTTAGTGCCTATATTTACAGCAATCTTAATTAACATAACCAATATTTCCTTATTGTTAGTTGAAGATTCTACGTTAAACAATAATATGATTAAAATAGGGTATATAAATAAGGAATAATCTTAATTCATGAGTCAGTTTTTAAATTAAATTAGATTCAAATTTAAATTTTAAGATGACATTATTATTCTCTATCATCTTATTAATAGTGTCTCTAACCATTCTTTATAGTTTCTTTTGTATTGAAGTAAATCTATGTGACAAGAAAAGTTTCCTAAAAAATAAGATTAATATTTTTTACAAAAATCTATTTTTTAACAATAAAAAATAACATTTAAAACAACATCATAATTAAATAAAAATAAAAAATATAAAAATAAATTTTTTGAAGTTTTTTATTATTAAAATAAAATTGTGTATAAATTTTTTATGATAATACGACACCATGGAAATAACAAAAAATAATTTTAAAAATCCACATATATTTTTTATTAAAAATACTCTAATAAACCACCTAACACCTGTACATTATCAATTTTGCAAATTTCACGAGATATTCAATCTTTAGTGAGATGAAGGGTGTTGAATTTTTCACATTGAATAGGTTAAGGTTAATTCAACTTACGTGTAGTATATACTTCTCCTGCTAATATATATGTAACTAAAGATATACTTGCATAAAGTATGTGAAATATAGTATAGGTTAAAGCATTTACAATTTCAAATCGTAGACAATTGTAGGCAAAAAATTGCAACACGAAGCATTTGTTGGCAATTACAGTAGTGTGACACGTAACCTATACACTACTCCATATCTATGTCCTTGGAATATGAGTGAGTCAACCTTAAGCATCTTGGTTTCCCTTCCACCATTATTATATATGTCCAAGTTGCATTTGTTTAATCTTAAGCCAGTCACAATATCACTCCTTTTAATATATCGTGCATCGTCACCTTATTGAGTATAATAATAGTACTTTGTGACCCAATAAAATAACATGTATGGCTAAGCGTTGGTTCTTAGTTCTTGTTCTCAAGCGATGGCATTATTATTATATTGTGGAGATGTGGCGTGGATAGGATATACTAACAACACGCAACAAGAAAAATCTACTGAATATTATATATGTAAATAAATTAATTCTTATGAATGTTCTGGAAAGTACTAGACTAGTATCACAATACATCTGTTATTTTTAATTTGGCACACTTATTATTAGTCGTTCTTTTTTGTTTGGTAAGTTATTGGTGGTCTCTGTTTTTCTAATTCGCCTTTGAAACGATAGTTTCTGTTTGTTTTTTCTTTTTCTTTTAGGGAACATGTTTCCAACCTAATGCAGACAATTTGCTTATATTATGGAACATATATTGAATTAAAAGTTATTAAGGTGACTAGCATAATTTTGAATTAAATTTAAAACAAATAACATATATTGACACGCAGTACACATTTTTTTACACCGTTAATAAGAATTTATCATATTATTACATCATCTTATTTATTAAATAATGTAAGAGTACCAAATTAAATATTTATTAAATGCATATAAAAAACTCTATGCTGACAGTTTTTATAAATTAAATTTATATTACAAATAAGAACAAGCCAGTCGGTCTGACCAATTAACTGAACGAACGGATTTATGTTTCTAAAACATTTATCATTGCTTTGCCATCTTTTTTTGTTTGTTTGTTAAATTATCGTGATTTCTTACCTTTTACATTAAATTTAAATTTAAACTATATTTATTCATATTTTTTAATTAATTTAATTAAAATCATCTTTTACTCCACTCCCTGCGTGATGCTGATGGAGTATCTTATGAAATAAATAACATAGTTATTTCATATTAATTTATAATTTTATCTTACTTGATTTTAATAATTTATATTATTTTATTATTGAATATATTAATTATTATGAATGAACTATGGCTCAATCACAATCAAAATCAAATAAACTGCAACCACTCCCTGCGTGATGAATTATTTGAACTTTTTAGTTTTCAAAGTAATGGTTGATATTAATTATGAAACACTTAAATTCTTAAAAATGATATTTTCTATTTTTTTTAATTAACTTTATTTTTTCCATGAAATGCTTTTGAATTTTTGTTTAGGTTCAAAGGGAGGAGTCAAATTTGGATGTCAACATTCATATACTGTTCAACCAACCTAACTAAACATTCTTATATAAATGCTTTTGAATTGTTAATAAAGACTTGCATAAAATTCTTAATAAAAATTTATAGAATAGTAAAATAAAAATTTAAAATAAATAAATTTTTCCTCATAATTAAAATTAGTTTATATATAGATTAAAAATCAACTTTGAAAAATTAAATGTGGAAAATTTTATAAATTAATTTATGCATAAACTAATCTTAAAAAAAAAATTCATTTTACATTCTTATTTACTTCTCATATAAGTATTTATTGGGAAAAATATACAAATAGGGTCCGAATCAATTCTGGAAGCAGAGGCAAAAGTATCCGGTCATGACAATTATTTTCTCATATATAAATAATTGCTTAACCTAGTGGATCATGCCAAATATTCAGTATTCACTCGTACTTAAGCGTTAAACCTTTAAAAGCTTGTTGATAAAAAAAATTATAAAGCTTAATTGTGCCTTTTCGTTTTCTTATTATAATTATTGCACAATTTTAATATTTTAATAAATTTAATTTTCTTATTGTTATAATTGAGTCTCTCCATTATTTTTCTATTATTTGAAATTCTCAAATTTTTATTTTCTACTCGCAATATTCAAATATTAAATTAATTAAATTATTTTACAACTTCTTTTATTCAAAGCATACTCGCTAAAATATTAAATTCCGGCCAACATAAAAAGAATTATAAATTCTCCTATTCTTCAAACCATAATATCACGTATTCACGTCTTACTAAAGTCTTCAAATTCTATCGAGTGTTCATTTATATCATTATATTTGCCAGTTTGATTTGGACGTGCATGTTTGAACGTTCTTTTTTAGCTTTCAATATGGGTATCGATGACTTCGGGTAGAAATTAAAATGCATGACTTTTACCACATATCATAAGTATTTTTAACAAGAAACAATCCTACTCGAGTAGGATAAAAAAGCACATGGTTGACAGTATTAATTTGAGGGGCTGATTCTAAGTTCGAAAATAAAATTGAAAATATAGTTTAGAAGGGGGACTTGTTTTAGCTAAATGGGGTACTATTAACATAGCGGTAGCGTAATGAGGATTCAGCCACAAGCCATTTTAGAGTAAACTGCAGTGAATGGCTTTAAGGTCTTGAAAATATAGAATTTATGGATTAACAATATTTCATGCACGTAGGGAACTGATTACAGGCTCGGTGATATAGTAAATAAATATCATCATATATTGCCTTGCACACCATTTTAATCAAGAAACAAAAGGGGACATAAACAACACATTTGACATTCATAATATACCCCAAAAAATCAAGATTAACAATTACAAAATTGGGACCACTCCCCCGGGGCAAAAGAATGGTAATAATTCACATGTTCATTACTATAGACAGGATGACAATTTAACTAGCTTTCTATGTTACAAATTTGATTTTCATGACTCAGCTAATGGCAGCTGAAATGCCGTTCACTCCAATATCCATTCTTCATGTTCATGGCATGCATGACTGTAACTTTTTCAGTGCAGCCAAGTTTTCAAAGTGCAATTCCATGATCTAGCCAAAGTGATGATGTTTTTGACTCATGGCTCGTGTCTATTGACTCGGCTATGAAGTTCCAACATTTCTTGGTGGTTCGGGTCCACTGAGAGGGCAGCACGACAGTCTCTTAGAGCACCTAAGACATCTTCTTTATGTTCATGGAATGCTGCACGTAGATGCAAGAGGTGCAAATCAGCTTTAAATGCGATAGCTCTAGAGAGTTCTGCAATGGCTTCCTCTTCGTTGTGGTCGTCCATCAATACTGCAACAGCAAATACCAAACATTTCAGCACTACTGCACTAGCAGAATAGAACTATTTCATAGATTACAAAATATGTTGCATGGTTCATTATCCATTTAATAGTAAATGGTGACCAAATCCAACCAATCCATTAATTTTTATTTTATAATTGGATGGATTGGTTGAATTTATACATGAATTGGATGGTTAATGGATAAATGAATTGAATTGCCACCCCTAACTAAAAAGTTTCTAATAGCGTCGGGTTTAACTTTTGCATCCATGCGTTCATTTTGTAAGATGCAGCTGGCCATGAGCGGAAAAGAGAAAAAAACATGAAAGTCAGTCCCACAGCAAAATCTCTTTTCTCCACAAATTTGAACAACAAATTAGGAATTCTAGGCGAAAATATTGTCAATTTTTGGAATAACTGAAACAGATGGTCATGTCAATATATGATTGACACATGTCACTGTTCTCTGAAAATTATCAACCACTTCTTTCGCCGATTGTCCTTAAATTGGAAATATATTGCTAGAAACTTTAAATTCATATTTCTACAAATAATAAATTGATCTTTTACCAAAAAATGGTATACATAGCAATTTGATTGAAATAAATTTAAAATAAGGTGAAAATATTTGTCAATAACATGACAAAGAAAATGTTTATAACATGGATCCTATAACAGGCCAGTTAAACAATTTAGGAGCTAAGCCATCAAAGTCAGACAGTATAGAATTATAGATGCTAAATATTCCATGTTTGGCTTTATACCACCACTTGGTAACCCCAATAGCAAATAACTATTCACATGCACATGCATACATCTACTCAAGCAATGCCATGGAATGTGTTGAATTTCAATAGAATCTAGCAGAACACGTCCAGATTTATGCCATATTTACTATCCTTAGACATTATGATTTATGAGGACACGAGTCAGTTAGATAAAATACTTACCTGCAGCACGATATCTATAAGGATAGACCCGAAGTGGATCTAATCTAGTGACCATCTCCAAATCCGCCTTTGCTTGTTCACGATCACAGTACTCAGACCTCTTCTCATAAGCAGAGGCATTGTTTTTTGCCTTCTTAATAAGTTTGGTCATTTCCATATAAGCAGCAGCCTTATCATTTTTAAGACAATGAACGCGAGCAAGACCATGATGAGCTCGGGTGTGTCGGATTTTAAGGGCATTGATATAACAATCAGCGGCCAAGTCCAATTTACCACAGTCAACATAAACACTTCCAAGATTGTTAAGTGCCTGAAAATTAAATAGTATTATAATTCATTAAAATACAATGGTGAAGGGTTAAACCCATTAATATATCTATGTTCCAGTCGTTCCCCTTTTTTTTTTAGTTCTTTTCCTCTTCATTTCTCCCCTCCTTCTTTCACCCTTCTTTTATTTTAGTTTATTTTTCCTTTTTCTTCCCATCTCCCTTTCTCTTTTTTTGTCTTTTTTCCGATCTATCATTGAGTTCATCTACCACCGACCTTAATTAACTTGTGTTAAAGGTGTTGTTGATGTTGTGATGTTGATAATTCATTAAAATACAAACTAATTATGTCCAAAGTTGCAGAAATATATTGATATTATAAGTTATAACACAGTATAATAACTTGTTTTTATGTGTTCATCAGTTCAGCTCAAACAACAGAACTTCATAGTTCATCTTCTGGACTTTTACAAAGTGACCAAAACTGACAATCACCGCAATACATGGGTGTAAAAATCCAGAATTCAGAGGGAGAAGGAGTGGGGTAATAAGCATTTCCATTTGAAAGCATGATAAATAGTTCAACAATACAATGTCTTGATATTCCTTGTAAGTAGTTGATATATTCTGTATTGTACGTAGAATAGTTATATGCTTGCCGTATTTAGTTTAATTGATAGTTTAAACTATGGGATGAAATTGTGTATACTGTAATTATAAATTCATGAGGACAGGAAAATATTTCTCTCATCACTCACATCAGAAAAACTCTGGTTGAAATCAATAGTAGAGCTTGCATGCTCTGGTCCTGAACCCTGAAAGTCTTATACTTCTAGTCTTCTAGTCACCATCAAATTTGGATCTCCCGGTCAAACAACTTCACTTGGCAAAGTGAAGGTGAAAAGTGTCTCTGAAAGTTCCAACCTGCCATCCCTCTGATCCTTGTTGCTAGAATAACCACCACAAATCTCCATATGCAGCTTCACAACATGCACCGCCCTCCCAATGTCCATTGGCTCTTCCAAGAACTTCATCTATTTTGCTTTCTTGGAAATTCCTACTATAACACATGAGAAACTACAACAGAAGTCTTATCTCACTAAGTAAGGCCGCTACATGAATCACACGACGTCATTCAACTCAATTAAAGACCAAATCTTTAGTGACATTTTTATTTTTTCCCCACGAAATCTCTTAACAACTTTCTGCAATACCCTTTTGCTACTTCCACCATTTTCTTGTTATCCCTTTAAAGTTCAACATTCACTACCATAGAATATAGTTTAATGAATAGCACTATGATAAAACTTCCTTCGAGCTTTGTAGGTACTTTGCAATTGCAAATAACCCTCAATGCCTTTCTCCACTTTAGCCATTTTACTTGTGTAATGTGTTTGACACCCTCATTTAAACTATAATACATGAGAAACTAAATGGTAAAATTTAATTAGATATGCGACATAAGATGATGTGTTTTTTTATTTCAGGGCCAAAGCACCTGAGAAGGCCAAGGAGATTGACGCTGATGTGCAAAAGCAGATTATCAATTGGTATCCTTATTATGGTAGTTTATTGACCCATCACTCCAATAAATCACGCTTATAACTTTAGGCCTAATGTTCGGAACCAGAGTGAAGTAAGCTTCAAAATTTAGGCCTAATGTTCGTAACTTTAGGAAGTCTAGAATCACACGATCGACAAAGTATACATGGTCATTGTTCTCCATAAAAGTCTAACTAAGGATTTCAAGTTTATCCAGAATATAGTCCAAACAAACCCTCCTTACAGAAGGATCTTATTAATTGTCTGCTACAAGTTCCCCCCATCAGAGATATCACACAGGTTTGATTCTCAACAAGGTTAAGATAGCTGATTGTATTGTAGAGGTCTAGGCTCTATTAGTGGAGATGCAGAGAAGGTAATTTTCCATTTCTCTCTTGGTTCCTGACAAATCGGTTCAACCTGCAAGATCCAAATTCCAGGGATAAGGGAAGTACCGTCAAATCCATATTCTGGAGAGAAGGAAACTACAGTACTCTTGTTGAGGAGAAGAATGGAGAATTCCATGGTATTCTTGAAGGAGGGAACCACCGATTGTGAATTGCAGCTTCATTCTAGGTAGTATAGGTATAGAATTTCTGATCTAAGGCACATGTTGTAGCAGTCAATGAAAAGCAAGAAACTAAACCAGAACCCAGCAGTGGCCATAGTAGTGTTCTGTGTTCAGAGGAGTCATGGAAATGGGTAACCAATGACCGCAGTAATCAGTTTTTTGGAGATCAAGAAAATTGTTTAAGTAATAAAAGAGTTGAACCAGATGATGCTTAGGTAGCTGAAGAAGCAAGGAATCGATCTTGAGAGTGAACACATGAATGAACAAAGGAATGCAATGCACCATGTGAGTGATGTGACTAAGTGGATGGATGAGAACTCAAATGGTAGCAGTTTTGAGTGTGATGGTGTCCTGTTGCTATTCTTGGAGCCAGAACAGAAGTAAAGAAGGTTCAGTGAACAAGCCGTGTCCTTGTGGTGGAGAAGAAACCAAAAATAATGAAGCAAAATCAATGAGAGAAACATATATTGAAATAGTTCATCCAATGGAAAGGGAGCATCCAGTCTATATGTGGGATCATTTGTGGACAATGGCTTGACTAGCCAGAAACAGAGGTATTTCAAGTTTCTTGGAGCTTGGCTTGACCACCCCGAATTGACTTCTATAGTCCAAAATGCCTGGCATTTGAGTGATTCCTGGAACACAAACATGAACAGACTCATGGACTCTTTGAAAGACTGGAACAAAAATTGCTTTAGGAATATCTTCAGGAAAAAGAAGCACCTTCTTGCTAGAATCCAAGGGAAAGAGTGACTTGCAGTGACAATCAAACTAAGGATTTTGAAAAGACTGGTCAGCCCACCACCATCTTCAGAACCACCTAACGGCAAACACACAATTGTCCTAGAGGAAGACACCTCTGTTAAGGAGGAGCTGAGAGTTGTAGAAGCTATAAGTTAGAATTCAGATGATGAAGGCACTACTCTAGAGTTATATGTTGAAGATGCCCACACAAAGACCTGATGGGGGTCAAAGTGACTGTGATCAAGGAGAAACTGGTTGTTGAAGACTATCCCAATCAAAGACCACCCAAATTGGATATTTGTTTCATAATGCAATATCAGGTTTCATGCAACCCTTGCTTGGCGAGCTTCACCCAGCTCAATGCAAGGTCAGACCCTGTTGAGGCCAGCCACGCCACATTTGGCCACAAAAAAATTAGACAAAGGACTGCTAATAGATAGCCAAAGTGGGTTTCAGTTGATAGCTAAGTCCATCAGAAGTCTTTTGGGAAAAAATGTGAATTCGGATGAAAAGGAGGCATTGTGAGGATGCATAAAGAGGACGGAATAAGGGCAGCTGTTTGCTAGTTAGCCCATTAGTTAGTTACGACGGGTTGGTTGATAAATAGGAGAAATAAGATTAGAGGGATTCGTTAAGTGAATCTGATAGTTTGAGTTAAAAGGAAAAATCATTATCTCCTATTCTGAATCACTCAATAAAATTGTTTTTTTTTTTTTTTCATTTATTTCTATTAATTTTCCATTTCTCTTCTCTTAGTTCCTAACAAGTAGTGAAATATTTTTGAAAAATTAGTACATTAGAACCATACCTGACCTTTGCGCAGATTATCTGAAGGACACTTCAAGGCATCTTCCAGAAGTGAAATAACAGTAGGTGAACATGATGGATCTATACTAGAGTCAGCCAATGCATAGGCCTTCAGGAAAAAGGCCTCAAAAGATATTTTGATATTGATAGACTCTTCAGCTTTCCAGAGCCCTTCCTCATAATGACCTGTATCATATAAGATCCACCCCTCATATACAAGACGTTCATGCTCACTTGATGCATGTTGCCGAGCTAACTGTAAACTCCGCATAGCGGCCTCAGGACAGTTCAACCTAAGTCAAATAAATAAAATACATCAGATTTATAGAGTCATCATATAAAACTCAGTCAGTATTTAGAAAAATAAAGACCCTAAAGCCAGAGAATTTTTCTTTCTAGACAATTTCACAGGAGTAACTTGTATTTCAAAGAAAAATATTATGATTTGTGTATTTTTCCTCCTTTGTGCTTGAGTTTATTGTCACAGTCTCACAGATGTGCAACTTCTAAGAACAGAATTTCAAGTGAAGTAACTGGCAGATCAAAAGTAGCTATCATTGATCTGTTCTTAGCTATGAAACGTACAATGTGATTCAATAATGTGAACATAAAACACCAAATACTATGTTAGATACATAGATTCCTAATATACATGATGGTATGTTAAGTTCAAGGCTTTGAACAATTAATGACAGTTACCAAATATCTGTAACATTTTGTTTGGGGAAGGGGAGGGGGGTTACAATATGGAGGCTTGGACCTAAGATGACTTCCTGCAAAACCAAGTCCTTGATCACTGACTCACTCCTAGGGACTTCCAAAAGTTCATAACGTACCTTAGGAGAAGCAATGACTGTCTGAAGTATAGAATACCTTTTGCTGCATCAGATTCAAGCATCTGATAGATAACAGATAGAGATCCAATATCATCAACTGCAGACCAACAATCATATAACTGTGCCCAACAATCTGCAGTTGTCCAACCCTCAACATGCTCACGCACAAGAGTACAGAGTTGGGATGCAGCAACACGCCCCTCAAACATTCTATAATCTGAACGCAAAGTAAGAATTGTTTGAACATCACATAGAGCTGCTTTGTAGTCCTCAAGAGAAAGGTGGATAAAAAATCGTACTTCCAAACATTCTGATGAAAGTTTGAACCCAAGAATCCGATTGATTTCTGCTAGTGCAGCTTGAGCATTCTGAGTTCTCATTAAAGAGTCAGCCCTGTACGTGTAAGGATATATAAGAGTAGGATCCAGATTACTTGCTTTCTCAAGGTCCTCCCACCTTGTGTCGCTGTCACAGTATAGTGATCTTTCCTGATACATCCATCCAAGTGGAGTAACAGATGAAATGACTGAGTTGAGCTTCCCATAAGATAAAAGCTTGTCACCCTTTATATAGTCCAGTCTAGCTAAACCTGCCACAGAATATATATGGCCTGCATTTACAGCCCCTTCAAAAAGACAACGTGCTTCATCATACTGTTTCCTTAAGAGTCTTACACATCCCAATTGATGTAAAGCGAGTAGTCTCTGCTGGTCATTCTCAGCAAACTCAACTAACCGTTCCAGGATAAGAGCTGTTGTGTCTGAACTAGAATTAAGGTTCATAGAAACTTCACTTAAAAAACAGAAAAGTGCAAATATACCAGGCCCAACCATGACTGCTAGCTGCTGCTTATTAGCATGAACAAATATCTCCACCACCCGATTGTCATTCAAACAGTTTGGAAGATCACGCAAAAGGACTTGTAAACAAGATGCAGCAAGGACAGTTGAATGCTCATCAAGAGCATATTCCATGAGCTCCACAGCATCTTCTTTGGAGGAAACTAAGGATGCAAGTCTTCTATCGCAAGCATCTTTAAGTCTTTCACAACAATACTTGTTTGCAAAAACTAATATCTCCAACAAAAGATTTGGAAGGACCTCAATTAAATTGCCATTCAAACTGAAATCACTTATTGCCTTCATACCTGAGGGGGAGATATTATTTTCAGACAAATCTATAGTCTCGGAGAGTGATTCACTGAAATGCCCCTTGAGCATTGCACGAAATGGTGCCGAAAGTTCTGAAATTTTTTGTCTCTCACAAATTATCTTTTCACTTCCAATCGTAAAAGTAACATATTGAGAAATGCGGTTCTCATTGGTTGTTCTCCCCTCGGAACCTGCATCTACATCAAATGGAAGAAGAGACGCTATATCTACAGGCGCAAACTCCTTCGCACATTTACCATAAGCTGCAAGCAAGTCGGCTATTAGCTCTTCCTCTTGCTTCTCATATTTCAACCATGCCCCAAATATTATCTTCTCATGAACAGTGTGGGCTCTCTGCCAAGCTCCCTGGAGGCTTCTACGCATCAGTTTAACTTCCCCAAGGCCCCTGAAGACCTGGTACTGCAACAAAAACAAGTTCGACCTCTCCTGCGGAGGACAAGACTCAAGTTCTTCATGGATTTGAGCTAAAACTTCCACATAATCAACAGGCTTAAAGAAAGGCAGTATAGCTGGCTGTGGGACCTTGATCAGAGATTCACTAAAGCAGATGACAGCAAAACAAACACCACACCCCAACCCCACCAAAAAAAAAACAACACCTAATTAAAATTGACAAAAGGCAAAGTTTGAGATTGAAAATTTGAAATAAACAAAAGGGTGTGAATTCAGAGAGAGAAACTCACATTGAGGCAGATGAGGGATGTGATGATGATGACAACTTGAGAAGTTTCCCTCTTTCAATTTGAAGCCATGACTGAGGATTCAAAGCATTTGGGTGAGCCTCTTTACAGGATTCAGCAGGGAAGAAACTCCTCATGGGACGTAAGAGACGAAACAAATCTCGGATCTCCACAACAGGCACCACACCCTCCTCCTTTCACTTCAAAAAAAAAAAAAAAAAAAAAAAAAAAAAAAAAAAAAAAAAAAAAAAAAAAAAAAAAAAAAAAAAAAAAAAAAAAAAAAAAAAAAAAAAAAAAAAAACCAAAACTTCACAGATTGGGGGCACATTCCACTGCCAACAAACACAACAACACAATCAATCTCAATTCTCAAGCTAAGGATTCGGTGCACCAACCAACATTTAACAAGCAATAAAATAAAATGAAGTTTAATTTTAATTATTATTCTAATATGCTTAGTCTAAGTTGAGCATAAAATGAAACAAAGCAAACTCCATAATTTAACTGCCAGGAAAAGCTCTCAAGCAGAAAAATGCAACTCACCCGAATCAGCTGACCCTGAGAAATTGATAGAGAGTTCAACTGTGAATTGAATCTGCAGAGGAAAATCGAATTGAAAAATTGGGACTTTAACTAACTAACTTTTTTGTTGTTGTGCTTTTTGTTTGGTGATTAGGGAAAGTATCTCACTTTCCTTTCCCCGGAGACAGAGCATACAAATTACGGCCACTGTTGCTTCACACTTGAAAACTTTTTCCTTCGGAGTTGCAGATTGAAATTCAAAATGCTGACACCAGAGTTGATTATTTTAATAATAATAATAACTTTACTTTTAAACCTTTTTTTGACTTTTCTCACTATGTTTTGAATTCTAACGTATTTTAATTTAAAATATGAAACAAATTAAGTCAAATAAAACAGTGACATGAAAAAAACTATACTTGGAACCTGAAACAAGAATAGAAAAAAATAATGGAAAAATGCATTTGGGAAATTATAATGATTTATTTTATTATTTATAGTGTAATCTAGAAATAATATTATGAAAATTTTGTGTAAGCATCGTCGACCTTTCGTTTTCTCAAAGAATGTGAACGGAGTGATTCTACGAAATAATTTTTTATAGGATAAATCTTAGGATGTGGTTTGGAAATGCATACAATTAATCATTGTACTTTTACAAAAGAAAACCAATTATAAAAATAAAACAATTATTACTGTGAAAATAAATTTATTATCTTATTATATTCTAAGAATTTCCTAATGTGATTAGAAAGAATAACATTACATTCATGACATAATTTTACAATACCTTTTATAATTTTCATTAATTACTCATCTTATTTTATATTTTATATTTTTACATTTTTAATTATTATATATGTTGTAAATTTTTATTATATAAATACCATTATCTCAATTAAGATTGATAGAAAATGATAACGTGCAAAAGATGAACACCAACCGCATAATATCTATTTGATCTGGATTTGACACTTTTGCGTTGTGTTGTACGGGGTATTTGCGGGTTGGTTCGGATCGATTTTGATCAAATTTAGGACCCAACTTAATCAAATTTGATCAGTTCGGTTCGGTTCGATTTTCAGAAGAAAAAAAAAATTGAAACTCAACCCAACCCAACCTGTTCATGAACAGTTCGGTTCGGTTCGGATCACCGGGATACCCATTTAAATTTTTTTTTTAAAACTACTATTTTATATCATGATTCTTTCAAATATCTCGTACAATTAACACAATATTATCAAATATATGAAAGTAATAAAATTGATTCATTTAATACCATCAATATAATATTATAAAATAAACTTATAATATAAATTAAAACAAAAGATTTGTGAACAATATTTACTATAATAGTCTGAATCATAACTGAATCTTACAAATCAAGCTTTGTTATAACCAATTTTGTTACAACCATATTTGCTGAAACAAACAAATAAACAAAATATGATTCATTAATATTATAAACATGGTAAACAATATATGAAAAAAAGGTGAAACAAATAACAATATACCTAAAAGTAATACATTAAGAAGTTCCAGCACTTGCAGTTTCAACTCTTGGAGACCCAATATTAGCATTATTTAAAGTCAAACCAAACAATTCTAAAAATTTAAACACAATCCCGTTAGCACAAAAATTAATTGATATTTTATACAAATATAAAAATGAAATAAAAGATAATGATTATACACCTTATTCAATCTTTTCCGCTTCATTTATTTCAACTTGCAAGTCATTAATATTTTGCTTAGTAGATCTAAGCCAATTTTTGGCACAAATGAGAGCTTCAACAGTAGTAGGACTCAAGGAACTACGAAATGAATCCAGAATTCTACCCCCTATACTACATGCAGACTCAGATGATACAGTAGATACAGGAATGACCAATATATCTCTAGCCATACAGGAAAGAATATAATATTTGGATGTCTTCAATTTCCACCAATTCAAAATGTCAAACTCAGGGTGGTCATCTTCAACATCATCCTCCAAATACCTATCTAACTCATTTTTTTGCACCTCACCCTGTTTTTTCTTAATTTTCAT
>PYAF01001862.1:1670834-1682720 GCA_007407185.1 Glycine tomentella
CATGAACACCAAAATATGTTTCTATTTATACTAATTTAAAGATATGATTTTAACCAATTTTTGAATGCAATCCTAAATATATTCTATCATATTATCCAATGCAATCTTAAAGATATTTTATTATATTATGCAATGCAATCTTAAAAATATTCTATCCTTTTTTTTAATGCAATATTAAAAAATATCCTATCTTATTTTTAAATGCAATCTTAAACATTTACAATATCATATCTTTTTTTATTGTCAAATTATTTTTTTAATTTTTAATATATATATATATATAAATAATAAAATTTATATTATTATTACGGGTTCACGGATCGGGTCATCGGATCAACGGATCTGTAAATCTAAACCCGTGACCCAACCTGTACATGAACGGTTTTGATCGGTTCGGTTCGATTTTGATCCAAATATATAAATGACCCAACCCAAACTGTTCGGATCGGTTCGGGTTCACAGGTGACCCGTACCCGTGAACACCCCTATGTGTTGTGACTTGTGATGCGTCCCAATTCATAAACTAGAGATACTTATGTATATTACCATCTGTAAGAATAATTTGCTTATCCATATTTTTCATTGTTTTATTATATTTTTTATACATTTATATTTTAATTCTATAAAAATAGCGGCTTTTATTTATTTACATTTTTATAATTATTTTTAGAATCTTACTGATGAAGTTTTGTAAAAAAAATTGTTAGTCAAAATATGCTTTTAAATACTTTTAAATTTTAATTACTTCCAAAGAAAAAGTGCTAAATAGTTACTCCATTAATTATTATTTTTTTAATTTTGTAATAGTTTTTTCCATTAATTTTGTCACATTACTTAAATAGTTAATAGAAGTGACATTAATTATTTTTTTTTTTGAAAGGAAGCATTAATATTTTTTAACCCTACACAAAAATATTGTCATTTTGGTTTAGCATTTTCATTAATCCTTTTATCGATCATTCTCTTTCTGCCTCCATATCTCAATCTAAACAACTTTTGCAAGCCAAAAAGTCAAATATAGAGATTCATTGACTAGCTCATACAAGGCAACTAGAAGAAGTGGTCATAAATGATAGAATGAAGGAACCCCACCCCACAACCACTAGAGCATGACAACTTGATAAGGAGAGATTGTGATATGACAAAAACTAAAATAAAAATGAAACACATATTTAGATACAAGTCAAAATTGTTTTTGAGAGTTTTTCTACTAAAAATATAGTATTTTTTCAGTAAAAAAGCTCCCAAAAGCACTTCTAGCATTGTATCCAAACAGACTCTAATACTAGACAATTTCATATATTTTAATCCATAAGTTCCATAATAATTATCAAATGCTCGATAGCATTATTATATTTTTTTTAGGCTTTGCGTAACTAATCCCAATTAAAAATGAGATTAAATAATTCCATCTCATATGACCCAATAAAATTACACATATTTGCTTAATTTTTTTCTTCATAAAATTTTATGTAATTTTATTGGATTACTTAGATTGGAATTATTTAACACCATTTTTATTTGTTTGGGAACAATTAGACCACTTTTTTATTGATAAATATTAATTTTTTTAAAATATTCATTTTATTAGCAAAAATAATTAAACTCGCTATCTTTCTTTTTTTTTTCCTCCTTTAACCATTAAACTCACATTATATCTTTCTAAATAGTATCATTACATGTGTGTCTACAATTTCATTAATTTGAATCCCCAATATTCAAAGCTTGAAAAGAAAAAGAAATTAAGACTCCAAACCCGAATCAGTTTCAACATTTAAGTCTAATAATGTCTACTCAATAAGTGTACTAAATCACGTAAATAATATGAAGTGAAAAGAGTGCCGCCTTAAGATTTTTTTTGCAGCACCTTAAGATATTTTTAATCAATAGTTAATATTACAAATTTATCAATATTTGACTCAACCTTACAAATTACAATTGCTAAATTGAGTTAAACGGAAGCAACACAACAGAGAATTACATGAAGAAAACTCAAGTAATAGGTGTTAAACTAATAAATTTTAATTATTATTATTTTATAAAATAATTTAGTATTTTTTGTGAATAAAATAATTTAGTATAATAGAAATAAAGGTCAAATATACAGTAACCATATTAAAGTTATTATTTTTATAAAATTAGAACAAGCAATATATAAATAAGAAGGGAACTTAAATAGCCAATAATGTTGAAATAAAATTATAATTAGATAAAAACAATTATTAAAATAAAAATTGGTTCAAATTCAATGATATCGATTAAAAATTATAGCTCAAGATATAATTTGTACTTTATAATTTAGGATGATCATTGGTTTAAAGATACATTTTTTTCTTAGAAAATCAATTAGTTATAGTTATTTATAAGCTCTAATAGTTAATATCTCCTTCTATTTATGGCAATGAAGACAAGATGATCATAGACTACTTCTCTTATTGGCAAACACTCTAAACAGATTTTAGGAATTTATTCTACCAGTAACATAGATTTTAGAGGAATATAATTTTAGCCAATACAAGCACAAGCTATGTTATATTTCTACACAACGTACGATATCATTGTTTACCTTTAATTATTAGAATTAGTATATATATATATATATATATATATATATATATATATATATATATATATATAAGGCTAGCTAGCATTCAATCATATAGCAATTAAGAACACCATTTCAGAGCATAAATATGAATTAGTGGAAATTATATAAAACGATAAATATTAAGTAACAAAATTCACTCTTCCTTTTTCTTTCATTTTTTTCACCTCTTTTCCTTTTCTTTTTTTTTTAATTTCCTAAACTTTTCTCTCTATATTTTTTGTTTTCCCATTTTCTTTTGTATTTCATTTTTCTTCAAGGGAATTTCACAGTTATAATATACATACATACCAATTTTGTTGCATTTATACTTGTTACAAACTTAAGTCTGTATGTATAGTTATGATTTTTATATTCGATGTACATATTGTCTGTTTAGATTGAGAGAAGATGATATTTATGAATAACTATTGAACGCAACTTTTAAAAGATGTGAGATTTTGTAACTAATGGGATAAGTCTCCCACTCAAAATCAAAGATCAAGAATTGTTTAGATCCTTTTTTTAGTGTCAATATTCCTACTTAAAATATACTCAAATTCTTACGTCATTTAAGATTTGAGGTCAATGATAATTTATAAACACCCTTCTTTTTAATTAACCAATTGATGAATAAACTAGCTTGATGAAATATAATTTCCCCAACCATCCCCAATCGTGTCATCATCTAGTTAACATGTCCATGCATGTGATCATAGTCCCTTAATTGACATGCAACAAAAGGGTACAAGGCGCAGGTTCAATCACTTTGTATCGATTGAATACCAATTGGCCTTTCACAGCAACGGGTATATATAATTAAAGATCCATTTGCTAGAATGAAAATAAATGAATTGAGACAAAAGTTTTAAATTAAAATATAGTGTACAAGTATTGATCTATATAATTTTACTGTTTTTTTATTCTCTCTTTTTTTTACCAACAAATGCACCCTAAATTGAGACACACCCGTCAGGATAATGTGTTCCGAAAAATCTTTAGCCTCTTGGTTTATGGCTATATATATATATATATATATATATTAATTATGGATCTGTTTTGGTAAGTTTTTTAAGAAATACTTCTAAAAAAAGAAATAAAAAGAAAAAAATGAGATAAATTTTTTCATAAATAAAAATAAACTCTTTTTTAACTAATTTTTAAAAGTTCACCAATATAATTTCCCTAAAAAATGAGATGATATCTAAAAATGAGCTAATGAAAAACTCATTTTAGCTTATGAAAAAGTTTATTTCATTTTTTTCTAAAAATGTTTTTAGAAAAATTTACATCCAAATAGGTCAAATAAGCAGAAAGCACAGAGCTACCAAAGCAGAAAGCACAGAGCTACCAAATTTGAGCATATTTTCCACTCTTGTGTTGTGACTTGTGACCTCCTAGGCTCCCAGAAGTTTTCATTAAGCAGAAGGACAATATTATGATATTGGCATAGTTTACGTGGAAGGTGAAATCGCTTTTATTTTCTCCCAAATTTTTGATTATTTATACTTTTGATAATTTTTTTTGCAATTTGAATTTTTTTAAAAAAATAGTTAAGTTATTTTATTTTAAAATTAAGAAAATAATTTTAATATCATATTTTATACTTCAAAAGATTATTATTTTTTTTATCTTAATATTCAAAGGATTTATGAAAAATTTGGTATATAAATAGTTTTCAAAGTTTAAAGTAAACAAATTAATGAAAGTTTTATAAAATTTTATAGGATATATAGTTAAGCTTGATAAAGGAAATATTAAGAGTGTATTTGGATAGAGAATTTTAATTGGGGAAAGTAATTTATTATAGAATTTAAAATTTTTTAATTTAAAATTCATTGTTTGGATGTGTTTATATGAAGAATTTAAATTTTTGGAATTTTAAAAAAGAATTTTAAACAACTAAAAATATGAAATTTGAATTTTCTTCTAAAATGTGAGAAATTAAAATTCTTTTCTTTTATAGAAACTCTAACCGCACCACTCTTTGCTATGTCTCCATCGTTGGCGACGACACCCATCTCATGCGTGTCTATCTATGCATGAGGTTCAAAATTTTAAAAATGAAAAAATTCAATTTTTTTATCCAAACACAAAATTTTGAAAATGAAAAAATTTAATTTCTTTATCCAAACACAAAATTTTGAAAATAAAAGAATTTTAATTGATACAATTTAACTTTCTTGAATTTTAAATTCTCTGAAATTTTAAAATACTACACCCAAACATACTCTAAAGGTTTTTCAGTTCAGGTGAAATTAATTTATTTATCAGTGAATTTTTTTGCAGAAAATTAAAGCTAATTTAGTAATTTGTAAAAAAAAAAAAATTAAAAATGATAATTTGAGAGTTTTAAATGAAAAATTAATGACATTCAAATTTATTTTCTTTTAAAAAATTAAATAACCAAAAATATACTATTAAACCTAAAACCAAAAGTTAGAATTAACTAAAAGGATGTGACCATTGATATTTAAAGGGATCAATATCACAATTAAGCATAGTATCATTCATCTATCTTCCCGCAACAAAATTATTGATATTACTGATTCATACATTTGCTCTTGTCCGTCTAAATTTTATGGAAACAATGTCTTTTTTTTTTCCCGCTAATTTTATGTAAATAATGTCAACATATCTATATAAACTTATCGTCTTAACAATTATATATACAAATGTACTAAGTTTCAAAAAATAAGTAACCAGTAACTTTTTTCTTCTTTGGATCCCAAACATCAAGACGATATCAAATTCCACAATAAGAAAGTTTGGGTAGCTAAGGCTTTCATGATGTAGACTCCTTTAAAGCTAGGTCTTCTGCACCTTCTATGAAGTATCCTCCCGTTATTCTCTTTCTCTGGGTGTTTCATTCCCAAATTAAGATGATGTAATTGCTCTTTCTCCCCTTTCTCTTCTCTCTTTTGTTTAAAGATTGAAAGAAAAAAAAAGTCCCCGTAATAAAAATGAAAGGAAAAATTGCGATGAGAGGTCACTACATGGATCCTTATATGGATTATATTGCTGATTATATGATCTCTTTTTTAAAAGAAATATGATTATTGGCTTTAAATCGAGTAAATTATGGGTTTAGAGTTTAGACAAATCAGCCATGTATAAAATCTGCAAGTTAAATAAATGCGGTTCAGAGAATTTTTCTGACCATATGTGTTCATATAAAATTAAAGTAAAAAAGATATTTTGAGTTACATGCAAATTAAAGGATTTGACTCTCTCGGGTAAAAAATTAACTTTAGATTAATTAGAGAATTTACGTAATAAGATGGGAAGGTAGAGAATTTACGTATATGTAATTAACCCGAACTAGATGGAGATTACTGTCTCCATTCTTATATATAAGAAATAAATAAAAATATTTTTTTCTTAAATATAAAAAATATATGACCATTTTTAAATACATTAATTGTTAGTTTCTTTTTATATCCTTATTTATTGTAAAAATTACTAATGCGATAAGCATATTCTGGTGAAAATAGTTATCCCTTAAAAAATAACAATGTCATTAAATGCAAGTATCATTTAAATCATTTCCTTAACAAAAAAATAATAACAAACTCACATTCAAAATATGTGATCGTAATTTAAAAATTATGAAATAAAATCAATCAATTCAATTAAAAAAATTATAAAATAATATTTTTTTTAATATTATTTATTATGAGACGGGTGCGGGTACCATATTTAATATTATTTTTACAAAACCTTTGATTTGAAAGTGCCCAAAATTTGTGTTTAGACTAATCTGAATCATAGTTATACTAATAGTGGAATGTGTGTTTTTCATGGGAAAGTGTAAGAATTGGTTTTGTAATTTTAAAACAAACAAACAAAGGCTTCATTTGTACGTTTACCAATAATTATGAGCCTGTTTTTAAATAATAATTAAAAGTTCATATTGATTTTAGAACCGTGCATACTGTTTGTGGTCTGCTTTGGTTACATGTTGGTTACTTGGTATTTGTGTTATTCTAAATGTATCTTTAGTGGTAAATTTAAAATTGAGATCTTAGATTATTTTTTGGTAGACTTAATGGTATCATATAGGATTAAAGATCTCTCAATATCTCTTATATTTTTTCTTTAATGATATATCTCATTTTGAAATCTTAGGAAAAGAGAAAAAAAAGAAAATTTATTCATTTTTGAACAACCTGTAGATCTTAAGGATCTTGTAGAAGAATTTATCCTCCATGTTAGAGATCTCTTCAACTCTTTTATTGAAAGATCAAGTGAAAATCAAATCTTGAGTTCAAGATCCTTACTCAACAACTTATACTAAATATGCTCTAATATGAAAATTTATTCATTTCATGTCTTAGGCGTATGAAGAGGAGGATATGAGGCAGGCTGTTTGTTGCTAACTTGTTATAATTTCATTTGGGTTACTTTAGTTTAGGGTCTTGGAATTTAATGCCATCAATGACTCTGCTTTTCATTATTTTTTTAAGGTGGAAACTTTATTAAGATCAAATAGCAAGAACATCATGAGTTTAGGCCATAAGCACCTCATTTAGGTACTGTGCAGGTCTATTAGCCTCCCTAAGCACCGACGGATCTATATGATTTGCATGGTGGACAGATACACCTCTTCATTTTAATAAAATCACTAGTATTTATCCTAAAATATTATATTTTGCATTTCATAATTTTATATTTTACACCCTTTAATTTTATATATTTGAATCTCCTTATCAGTTTACATGTAAGAGTGTAAATATACCATCTTATTTTAATAAATACAAAAAAATATTATATTTTGTACCCCATAATTTTATATTTTGAACCTTTAATTTTATGTATTTGAATCTTCTTATCAGTTCACATGTAAGAATAAGTAAATGCACCATCTTATTTTAATAAAATGTAAATATTTTTCTTAAAACTTTATATTTTGTACATCTTATCTTCGTGTTTGAATCCATCTATCCCATATGATAATAATGATAATTATCAATTTTTATCTTTTAAATAAATTGGCCCACTGATATATTTTGTACATCTTATCTTCTTGTTTGAATTCAATTATCTTATATGATAATGATAATTATTAATTTTTATTTTTAAATAAATTGTCCCCAATGATCTAGCTCCAAGATCCGTCACTGTCCCTAAGCATGCATGCAGCAAAGTGAACATTTGGAAGCCTAGCATTCTTCTTTCTGTCTCTTGTGGTGGCTTGTGATCAATAGTTTCCTTTTTGAGTGAGAATTGCCATTTTATTTCTAATGAAGCAGGAAACTGGATACAGGGAGAAGTATTCTGGAATCTGTGATATTGACTATAATAGTGGTGGTCAGCTTGACTCTGTACACCTTTTGGGCCGCAAAGAGAGGCCTTGATTTCAACTTTTTGGGGCCTTTCTTGTTCGAAGCTTTGCTAGTTCTTTTGCTCTTTGCCTTTATGCAGGTATTTGGGTCCTGAAACCTTTGTGCTTGTGGCTATTGCTTGTTGCACTTTTCAGTTTACTTTTGGAATAGTCAATTCAAAATGTAAAATTACATTTTGAAATGCACTTGCTTTTTGCCTGCCGGAATCCTGAAGGTCAATAAAACATTTTTGAAAGAGTAGAGGAAGCAACAGCCTATGCATAATACTATTGAGCTATTAGCCCCTCTTATGTAATTATGTTATAGTGTGTTGTTCCTTTCCTTGCAGCTTCTGTTTCCACTGGGTAGGATTTCTACGATGATCTATTCCTGGCATCAATTATATTTTGTGGGTGCATCATATATGACACAGACAACCTCATCAAGAGATATAACTACGATCAGTACATATGGGCTTCGGTCGCCTTGTATTTAGATGTCATCAATCTCTTCTCTTCCTTTCTCTGCTTACTTTTTAGAGCTGTTAACTAAGGACATAATTGTAGTAGCATATATTCCTTGCACCTTGGTACATTTTGTGTTTGCTTTAAGAAACTAGAATGTTATGTTAAAAAATACTTCTTATCAAGTTATCTCTTTAGTAAATTCCTTGTAATTGTCACGCTGTTGGTAATTTGTTGACTAAAAGCTGGAGTTTTGCACTGAATTGTAAATATACATTTACCATCTTGATATCTTTCTTCTTTTTGGATCTCACTTAAATGTTATAGTATATTCTTTAACGATTTATCTTCATTTTATTGTGCCTAGGTGATAACCAATATATTTGATCTACCATATAGTTTGAAACTGTATTTGATTTTGACACTATTTAAAAGTCCAAACGAACACTATTTCAGAGGCAATCAAGTTACAGTAATAGCGTGGAAAATCCTAGCAATTTCTTCTTTGTTGGCTGTATGCTCTGAATTGTACTGCATTTTTGAATAGCCCTTCCCATTTTCACATACATCTCATTATTGTTGTGAACTAATTATCCAAAATATGAAGTTCTCCTACGTTGCTTATCTTTTATTTAGATTAATAAGGGGAGAAGGAGATCAAACTCTTGAGAATAAAACGTTAAATGCCGAAGTCAAGAAACAATTCTCAAAAGCTAAAGTTGTTGAATGAAAACACATGAATCGTTTTATATTTATAAGCTATCCATGACAATGTATGACAACATTGCAACGATTCTTCACTCTAGTTGACTTGACACGCATTGTCTATGTGGTGAAAAAAATACTCCTACGATTATACAAATTTAGATAGCAAATGGTATTTTCTTGGGTAACTCATCAAGTCCATTTGAGTCCTCTTTGCTAATGATGATTGTTTGAGGCTAAACACATGCAAATTACATCTCAATACATTATAGTTTGAATTGAGTTCAGAACTCAGCAATAGCTAGCTATACTCTGTTGGTATTAATAAGATGAATTAAGTTCAATTTCCATATCTGTTTTGTCTTTGTGCAACAACGGATAGAAGCCTTGAAACCCCTTGTGTCCAGAGGTCATATTCTCTTTGATTTTGACACTCAAACTCCACAATCCCCCTTGCGTCTGTCTTCAATCCAAAGTACCGTCGCTTCTCACCATCACCAAGAAGATGTCTTCCTGGCCATGCTGGTAAATCCGTGCATATATCTAGCACAACATCTGCAGAATTTTAGAGCACATGTAATAATTGTTTATGGCTGGTTCAGTACTCGCAAAACAAAGTTGTGATCTAATGGCTGCTTACTCTTTTTCTTTTTGGTAATGGTTCCTGCAACATGTCTGCTCTTCATTTTCAGCATTACCTGAAATGTTTGCAAGCCTTGGGATTGAATTGAATGAACATTAAGGCAACTCCATCTGCTGCGAATTCTTAAAAGAAAAATTTACCTGGCCAGTTCTATGTATATAAACAGACACTATTTTCCAGTGAAGATCACCTGCATTTACCACCAAAATGGAGTTTAATCATTTTTGCGAATAAGAAAAAGATCAAGTCAGTGCTAATAGCAGCATTTGTGATTGATACTACCTTTACGGGTGCGCTTGAGTAATTCACTGCCCTTAGCAAGTAGCTCTTGGCTGCAGGACCCTAGAAAATTTTCTCCGTTGAAAATTTCCCCACTGTCACTAGTGCTGGTATTGCTGTTAATACTTTTACCACATAGTCCAATACCCCCTATGCCTCTCTCTAGTGGTGTCACTGTAGCAATATTCCATACCTCCTTCAAAGCTCTTGCTTTCAAGGTTGCTGCCCCTCTTAGAGCTGCATATGAAAGACAAAAAGTACATAAGCTGTGTCAATATAAGGAGACCAAAACATGAACACTAGACACATTTTATCCTTATGATCCCAAGGGACTAATTAACTATGAGCCATTAGACTCTGGTTGATTCTTTATAGTTGAAACAGCTTAATTAGTCATTCTGTATGGTCAAGTCTCAACATTTTGGAGATATAAGATGGGTTGGATGGTTGAGCGAGAAAGAAAGAGGGGAAAGGTTATGGTTTGATATTCTCTGCTAACAAAAATTAGCATTATAACAAAACTAACATTTGCCGATTTAAAAAAAAAAAATCCCAACATTTCGCGAAGATCTTTCCATATGTATTTTGTTGTATCAACTGTAGGAAAAGTAGAACCTATTAACCTAATGGCCATAATGATTTCTTGTTCTTAAATAGTATCCATTATTATAAGAAATGGATGCTTAATGAGTGCAAAAACTCTACCTGTGGCAGCTGCAGCAGTAAGAGTAGTGATATCATCAGGAGAACGAACATTCACAGCAGAGCTAACCACTGAAGCAAGGTGGTCACGCTCAGCCCCCATTGCTTCAGCAGCCTCTACACACTGTGCAGCAACCAATGTTGCTGCAGAAGCAACAGCCATGTCAGTCTTTGCCATCTTCTCATCCTTGCTTGGTGCAGATGAGCCTGCTGCAGTTGCAGCCGCAATGGCTGCTACAGCAGCAGCCACTGCTGCCACTGAAATAGTGGCATGCAGCTGAGCATTGTGGGTTCTGTTTTCTTCTTTCTTCTTTTCTCTTCTCTCCTTCAACCATCTTCCAACAGTTTTAGGTCCTGAGCAAGCCATGCCATTGCCAATGGTTGCACTGGCTCTTCCACCATTGAATAAAGGGTGAATGGAATTGTTTGCCCGAAAAAACTGCAATCACATTGATAAGGATTAAGGTTGGTTAAACCATAAGCATTGCTATGAGTTTTACTAGGTAAAAAGTTCAACATACTAGGTGTATGTTTGATTTACCGTTGGGATGTCCCAAAACGACCTTTGAATCAAAGGCTTTGAATTCCGACTTCTCACTAAACGTGAATTAAAATGTGTGTCCGTTCAACCTAACAACCTAAGGTTAAACCAAACACACCCTAACCCTTGAGTAATTTCAAGTTCAACTTGTTTTGATTTTCCATTTTTAGAAAGAAAAAAAATGTAAGTCTGGCATGCTGTGTACTTGTATTGGTTTAACATTATAGAGCTGTTTCCTCTTTCATTTCAAGAAAACATGTCGTAGGACTGCTGACAACATTCAAGGCTTGTCCCTCGAATCACTGGCACATGCCTTTTCCTCGTCACGTTATGTTAGTTTTCATTGATTAGTTTCAGCATTGAAGAAAAACAAACAAAAACAAAGGTACGACAATGCATCCTATATAGTATCTCCAACATAAATAAACAAAACCAAGACACTATAGGCTGATTTTTAAAAATAATATAAATTAAATAAATATTTAGCAAAAAGGGGCAAAAAAAACAAAAATTAGCAAAATGGGGCAATGGAACACGCCCATCTGGGGCGTGTTTAAACACGCCCAGATGGGGCGTGTTGGCCCTGGTGGTGACACGTGGCAGGGAAAAAATGGGGAATTAGGGTTTTCGCGATTTTTCGTAAA
>PYAF01001862.1:1685519-1699814 GCA_007407185.1 Glycine tomentella
TTTACGAAAAATCGCGAAAACCCTAATTCCCCATTTTTTCCCTGCCACGTGTCACCACCAGGGCCAACACGCCCCATCTGGGCGTGTTTAAACACGCCCCAGATGGGCGTGTTCCATTGCCCCATTTTGCTAATTTTTGTTTTTTTTGCCCCTTTTTGCTAAATATTTATTTAATTTATATTATTTTTAAAAATCAGCCCTTTTTTCCTTTCTTGTTCTTTCTAAGGCCAATTGAACAACACTTTGCCTAGTGCCTACTAAGACTAAAAGGTGAAATTGTTTGCGTGAATGTAGAGAGAAAATGTAGAGAGAAAGAGCACAGTGCAGGCAACATCATTGTCCTGTTCTGAAGCAAACAGAGAATCAACAAATCCGGCAAGTTGACTTGAACACATAACATCATTAACATTTAACACCACCACACACAACACTACATACTTCAGCATTCAGAACTTTGCCGGTATCAAAATGTAAAATTTCATTAAGACATGACCCTCATTAATTCATCTTCACAGCTCTAGTTCCCACTTTTTCTCCTTTCTTTTCACACTCCATTTTCCGTGCAGAGTGGGGGAAGATAAAGTTGATCCTAAGTGATTAAACTCTCCCCTCAAGCAGAAAGCACCAAGTTCCAACGAATTACTAGTATTTTTATGAACAGAAGAAACCTTTCTTCCATGCATTCACACACACACTATAGGAGCTACATAAGCTATAAACAGCACTGAATCCCCACCCTATAGGGACACAGATGGGCCCCTCAATTTTGTCTTTGCAAAATCTTTTACATTTTTTATTATTTCCTTTCTGTGTCTTTTAAGAAGAGAATCTTCTTCCATGTCTTGTATTGTAAGATTGTAAGACTAATCAGAGAAGACAAAACAAATGCAGTATTCTCCACATTAAAAAAATATTTAATTTACTAAATTGATTTTCTTAAAAAGAAAAGTAGATAAACCAAAGTGAGAGTTTCCTCAAAGATACATAATAATTCACTCATTTTTAAACACCTTACTAACACTTCTCTTTTCTTTCTCAAACAAAAACTATTGCACATGTGAGAGTGGAAGCAACTCGCTCCATTGGGCCCCACGCCACTTGTTGAAAAGAAAAAAAGAGAAAGAGAGTGAGTGAGTGAGATGAGATGAGATGATACCTTAACAACATCGTCGAATTCATCTGAAGGTGAAATCGGAGGGCTATCTGTTCCGGTTAAGGAACCACCACCATTCAAAGGCTCGCTGCTGTGAGATAATCTTCCAGAAGTTAATGGAGACACTTCCTGTCACATAGTCAATAATAAAACAACTTCAAAACCCCACATCATAGACACCAAGATTAAAAACAATGTATACGTAAGAACGTAGCGAGTTTCACATATTCTCTCCATTTTTTTTACTTGTTGTTTAAGGTTGTTATATAGAAACTAGAAACCAAGAAATATAATAAATTTTCATGATTCTAAGGTTGTCAGAGTTTTTTTTTCTCATTCAAGAGTAAATGCACGTGTAAAATAATTAAATGTTAGAAAACAAGTATAAATGATAAAAGAATAATTAATGTAATTTTGAAGTTTGTAAATAAAAGATAAATAGAAAGAAAAAATTAAAAAGAATCGGAGAGAGTAACATTTAAAAGCACCTCTCTTGCGGACTGTGACATAATGCGTTCAAGGACGAGCTGGGAGGTGGCAGAGGAAGCAAAAGAGAACTGATTCTTAGACGACATGGTTGTTGAGAAGTCCTCAGAAAAAGAGTTGTTGTTGGGAGCAGAAACAGAAGTTTCTTCTGGAATGGAAGAAGTGTTGGTGTTGGAATTAGGCATGTAAGAGTTAGAGTGAGGTGCAAGAGCTTTGGAGACCTCGAGGGCAGAGGCACTCCATGAGCGTGACAGAAACTCCATGGGCACTCGAGGACTCTCCGGCAGAGGGGTCGGAACGAACTCCGGCCGGCGACAGTTTATTATGGTGCACTTTGCTTCCATCATGTGTCAGGTGAGGTGATAACTATTACTACTATTATTAATAGTGTTTTTTGGTTTGAACAAGTTCTGGCAGCATGAATATATAGTAACATACTTTGGTTTTTGGGTGATGTGGGAATTGAGAATGTTTAAAATGCTAATGAAGTTCGCAATCACTGAATCACGTGTCAGCAAACGTTAAAGTGTGCTAAGGAATGGTCAAAACTCTCCTTGTCAAGTACTTTTTGTCGTCAAGCATTATTAATGCTTAATTATATTTATCGATTTACTTTACTTTACTGACCACAGCCAATCCAATTATCCAAATCTCGCTATTTCTCTCTCTTCCTTTGCTCAGAGTATAATTGACTGTATAAGAGTTTAATCACAAATCACCGTCAATTATCATAAAATATAACAAATATGTATAACCCTTTTTCTTATTGTATAATTATAATTGAATTGCTCAATTATATATTTTTACTAATCTCTACAAAAACTACCTCTTCACGGGATTCAAACAAGTAATCTCTATTTTTGTAGACATTCTTATTACGCGGACTAATTTACTGACCACTAAACCAATCCCTCACATTAATTTATATTTGGATATGTTAGATGTGATAGTTAATTTAGAATTGGAATATATTCAATTGCACAAGGGTCAGAATCTGAGTATTTAAGAGGAACAATATAATTTACTACAACTGTACAAAAAATAAATTAAATAGAACCTGTATGATAAGTATGAATCAGACACAGATGCAAAGAGATGAAAAGATCTGAGTCCAACAATGTTGTCTCCTTAAGACAATTTGTTCTCTCCAATTGATGCCAAAGGTTGATGAACAATTGTCTCCCAGGATAGAACGGATCAACGTTTGAAGATTGATGACACTTCAAATCAACAGCCCAAACGAACAAAGCTAATGCTTGAGGAACCACATAGTTATGTGATATGAAAATGCACTAGTATCTAAGCGAGAATATCAGAAAAGATTAACTATCAAAACTCTATCAGTTTTTCTACTTCCTATTTTCTGACTGTCTCTGTGTCTATTTATAGACAACAAGCAACCCTGGTGAAGAGTTGCCGGTAAACCATCGCGACTCTTGGCGATGAATCATTGCGACTCTTTGTGATGAACCATCGTAACCGTTGGTTACCGGAGCGGTTGGGAGTGGTTATTTTTCTAACCTTTCCCAAGAGCGGTTAGGAGTAGTTATTATTTTGAATTGTTAATCGCCTCTTATTCATAACCCATGGAGTTTAAACAAAAACTCCAACAATCCCCCACATGAATAAGAGATCAATTCAACATGACTAAATGCATATGAATATGTATGCAAGTGTGATTCCTCGGCGAGAAACAATTGCATCGAGATAGGTAGAGGTTACCTTTGAACCTTCTCTAGTGTAAACCTATCGGGTATACTAGGTCAATCGGTGGTCATGATGTCTTGAACCGTTGACCTTTATGGTGTATACCGAGACAATAGGAGATACATAATTGCTTCTCTAGCATTGCTCGTCCTCATTGTTGTGTCCATTTTGGCCGTGGACAACTTTCTGGTTCTGCAAGTGTTGTAGAGAATCGGCTTTTTTAAGTTCTCATTGAAGCGGCCCTCACTTCACACTCACATAGGTGATTTCTTGTGATATACCTCCACATACATCATCTGAACACATCAGATTAAGAAACCATTAAAATCTGTTATGCTTACCCTCATATACACTGTATTGTCATAGGAATAAGTATGAGTTTACAAACTCCACAGTGTTTAACAGTCGATCATGACTTAGTTGTCTCTTTGAACCTAGTTCGTGGGATCTCCACTCATCAAGGTAGAGTTACCGCGATGATCAACAATTGATAGGCCTTAGACCCATTCCTTTCGACAAATTTTCAACTAACTTTCTAGGAATCCCTTTAGTTAATGGATCCACTATGTTCTCTTTAGACCTCACATAGTCTATTGAGATGATTCCTTTCGAGAGTAGTTGTCTAACGGTATCATGTCTACGACGTATATGTCTAGACTTGCCGTTATACATGATGTTCTTAGCCAAGCACCCCCACACTTTCAAGTATTTCAAGGATGGTTGCTTTCCTTTCTATACTTCATATGGTATGCTCTTTGGCTTGTTGTGAGGAACTCTATTAATAATATAGTTTGCCGTCAAAATGGCTTTCCCCCACAAGTTATGTGGTAAACCGGACGTGATTAACATAGTGTTTATCATTTCTTTTAATGTCCGATTTTTCCTTTCTGCAATCCCATTTGATTGCGGTGCATAAGGAGCAGTCGTCTGATGTATAACCCCAGATTCTATACAGAATTCCTCGAAGGGGCCATCATATTCTCCCCCATGATCGCTTCTTATAGCCTTAATTTTCTTGTTAAGTTGATTTTCAACTTCATTTTTATATTGTCTAAAAGCCACAAGTGCTTCGTCTTTACTATTAAGTAAATAGACATAACAATATCTACTGCAATCATTAATAAAAGTAATAAAATATTTCTTATTACCCCTAGATGGTATAGATTTCATATCACATATATCAGTATGTATTAAATCTAACAATTCAGTTGATCTATCAACAGAAGAAAAAGGTAATTTTGAAAACTTTGATTCAACACATACTTGAAAACACTGATTAATCACACAGATTAATCGTTCAAAGTACAGAGAGTAGACAACAATATATAATACAAAAAGATAGAATATACTGAACCCAGATTCAATCAAATTGTCTTAAGATTGTTAGATCTGTTAGTTAATTTAGAATTGGAATATATCCAATGGCACAAGGGTCAGAATCTGAGTATTTAAGAGGAACAATATAATCTACTACAACTATACAAAAAACAAATTAAATAGAACCTATATGATAAGTATGAATCAGACACAAATGCAAAGAGATAAAAAGATCCGAGCCCAACAATGTTGTTTCCTTAAGACAATTTGTTCCTTCCAATTGATGTCAAAGGTTGATGAACAATTGTCTCCCAGGATAGAACGGATCAACGTCTGAAGATTGACGGCAGTTCAAATCAACAGCCCAAACGAACAAAGCTAATGCTTGAGGAACCACATAGTTATGTGATATGAAAATGCACTAGTATCTAACCGAGAATATCAGAAAAGATTAACTATCAAAACTCTATCAGTTTTTCTACTTCCTATTTTTTGACTGTCTCTATGTCTATTTATAGACAACAAACAACCCTGGTGAAGAGTTACCGGTAAACCATCGCGACTCTTAGCGATGAATCATCGCGACTCTTGGCGATGAACCATCGTAACCGTTGGTTATCGGAGCGGTTAGGAGTAGTTATTTTTCTAACCTTTCCCAAGAGCGGTTAAGAGTAGTTATTATTTTGAATTGTTAATCACCTCTTAATCATAACTCATGAAATTTAAACAAAAACTCCAACAGGATATACTATTTTAAAAGTGAATTGGAAAAAAATGACTTTATTTATTGGCAAAATATAATTACTTTAATAGCACAAATAAACTATAGCTGATCGCACTCAAAATTAATTCTTCCTAATAAGAAAGTTCAAATTGTTCACATTTCTGAAAATCAATTTTATCTTTCACAAAATTAATTTTATATGTCGCAATTCGCAAACGCAGTTTATTCTACCCAAACTATTTTTAATATCTTGAAATTGATTAGTAAAGTAAAAACAAATGGATAATTATGAACTGTACATATACAATATGCATGTTTTTGTTAAAATTTATATATATATATTTTTGTCGATCTTAAGTTTCTTATTTCTATAAAACTGAATTGTCCAATAAAGTTTTAATGTTCAAACATACTTTTAAACTGAATTTAGTCTCGAAGTTAAATAAAACACCCAAACAGAAAACCAATCATATTCATACATGTCTGGGATTTCCACAATATTTTCACACATATTGATATACTTTACTGGCGCCACTTTGATTTGTCTCTTCACCACATATAATATATCGACAGAATTAGTGTAAGTATATAGAAACTGGCATAGGATTCTCCTCTCACACATCGTGTTAGTATTTATTTAATTAAAACATGACCCCTTCGTATAACAAGAGCATCGTTCATACTTCATATATTTCTTTTATTAAAAAAAAAAAAAGTTCGATGTTTCTTTTGAATCGCTGTTGACGGTATCATCGAGCTATTAGTGATTGATTCACGTGACAATAATATTTGAGAGTATGATGTCATAGATATTGAGGAGAAAGGAATCTAACGGAATGGTTTGTGTATTTACTATTTACTCGCATCCCAAAGGTTACACATGAAGAAATCTAAGATGAGTGTGGACATAATTATAGGCATGAGACAAAAAGATAATGCGAGACAGCCGAATGACTTGGGCCACGTTTGGAGGGTGCCATGATTGTACTACTTTGTCTACAACATGTAACCTTAAGCAAAGCAATTGAGTTAAATCTAATGCTTTTAACTTTTTAAGATCGTTCAATCCGTCAAGTGATTGCTTAACGGTTTATTAGTGTTTGGTATTAATGTTAAGATACTTCATACTACAATTCTTTATTATATAACACTGGTACATTTATAACGTGCATAAAATCCTCAAAAAGTTTTATAAAATAGTGTCTCAGAATGAGATTGAAGCATATGGACATTAAATCCAAGGATTTTATAAAGTTGAAGAATCAAAGTATTTCAAGTATCATAGAGATTGATTACTTGGTTATGTAATTGTCATTTTTGTTTATTAACATGTACTCACTTGATTTAAAATTTAATTATATTTAATATTCATCGTCTCTCCTAAAAATATATTTTGCTAGGATCGAACCTAAATCTTTTCTCACAAATTTAGTCTAATACTCATTGAGTTATATAGATTTCATTTATATTTCATACATGTCTATTATTAAAAAGAAATGCAACAAGTAAAACCTTTTTAGCACAGCTGTCACCATATCAAATTTAGAGTAGAAAGTTTCACCTAAAAAGATTTTTTCAAAAAAAAAAAAAAGACTACTAGAATTAACAGGTGATAAAACATGTTAGGGCCATTGGGCTAAATTTTTTATGCACCTTTTCAGACTAGGGTATTCAACTCATTAGTTCACTTGGCTAACCATGCTTTGACCTATCAAAAAAGAAACCTACACCGCAATGTGGTAAATTCGTTGAACTTTTTCCAATTAGGTAAAAGAGAATTAAAAAAGTGTAATATATTAGGTTTGTTTCATTTTCATCACTCTTAAAGTTGTGTTGTTTTAATGCTCAAAATGTCAGATTAGGAGATGAACATAGATGCATTTTTTTATATAATTTTTCTGTTCTTATTGGCGCAAAAAATTTAGAGTAATCAGATTAGTTAGATGATACAATTAAAATTTATAAGGTGGGCAAATGAAAGGAGTAGTGATTAATAGAAGCCAAAACTATTCTCATTGAAGTTCTATTTATATTTATATTATTCCTTTTAAATTAAATTTTGGTAGGTTAGCCGGCCTATAATGAATAAGTCAAAATTTTCAAATCACATATCTAAAACTGTTGGAAATGCTCATTATATAAAGCTATTGGACTTAAATATATGACAAGAGTCCAAGAGATCTAGGTTTAAGTTTTTTAGTCTCATATATAATAATCTTATTTGCTCTAGATAAATACAATAGTTGTGGTTATCTCTCTTAAATAGGAAAATACTCTCATATTTTCTTACTCTCTTATTCCAGAATAGTCCAAAAGATTTGTCATTAGTAATTGATTGAGGAGATCAAGAGAGAACTCACTAAAGAAAAAGGAAGAGATTACATTCATACTTTAAGAGATAATTATCTCATCTTGATTAAAAAGATAAAGATGATCTAATAACATTTAAATGTATTATGACTAATACATGACCTAATACATTTTCACATATTCTTAGGAATCCTTCCAAAATAAGGGCGCGTCAACCATTTTTTATGGCCTGACCACGAGGCAGGACAAGCTAACTTATTTTGTCACCCTAAACTAGAACAAATATAAAAGTTTCATCTTTAAGGTAGTGTTTGGTTGATAGAAAAAAAACAAAAGTGTGAGGAATATAAAGAAATAAAAGAAAGATAAAAGAAATTAAAAAATGAAGTTGTTCAGTTAAGACAAAATGAAATGAAAGATTTGAATTAAAATGATATAAAAATTAAGTAAATTTACAACTCCAATTTTACCTCTGTATTTTTTCCCTTTTTCTCGCTGGAGTTACTTAGTTTCATTTTCTTTGCTATGAAACGAACACAACCTAATATCACAAAATATTAGGTTGCCAAAAAGAGAAGCAAGATTGTTCGGTTTTAAAATTGAAAAAAAAATTGAAACTAACTATATTTTAAAACCTGATGATTTTTTAAAACTAAAACTAAAAATTAATTGTTGTTTTTAACAATTTCAAAACTAAAAACTACTCCAATCATAGGCCTAAACATATTTGTTCCTTCTAATTTTAATAAGGTTAAATATTATTTTTTATCCTTGATCTTATTTATTTTTTTAGGTTCGTATCCCATCTTTTAAAAAGAATGTGATCATTTATCTTATTTACAAGGTTTAATATAATATTTACCATCTCATAAGTGTGATGTTCATTAACTTAAAAAATAAAATTGAGTGGCGTGGACAAAATGATGTTAATTAGATTTAGATTGATCCTTTAACTTTTAAAATGAATACAAAAATAGTTCTTTAGTTATTTTTAATATATTTAACTTAGTCATTCGAATAAGATTCAAAATTTTATTTTCTTATGAGTGTTTTTAAAAAAATTACCCAAACAGACTCTCAGTATAATCACTGGTACAACCTCTTTAGGCTACTGACAACTAGTATTCATTTACCTTGACCTATAGAATTTTAAATAGCTCTACACCGAAACTAACTCTTAATATATAGATAGCTATAGAGAAACCAAAAATCAAGGAAATATAAGGGGGATAGGATAAACAATCACTTAAACCACTCGTACGTACAATGAATGAACAATTGATTTTTTAAAAAAAAAGCACTATCAAAAGGTTTATTAGATAAATAGAAAATAACAAGAGTAAAAAAGAAAAAAGAAAAGATAAAACAATGTTCAAAAGCTTGAAAGAACAGAGCATAAATCACACTTTGTAGTATTATGTTGTTTTTAACGAGTTCTCTTTCTTTATATCTTTCATCCATGAGATCCATCCACCTTATCAATCCAAAATGGTGCGGATGTGATTGATTTTCCTTAAAAGTTTAATAGCTAGAAATGATAGGATACTCGAAAGAATTTACAAGGATGTAAGATGATGTTCTATCGGAGAATGTTCGACAGACCGAGGCCTTTATGTAACAAATCAACTCATTGACAACACTTTGAAACTTCGGAAGAATATTCTAATTATTAGTTCAAATCCAAAAGAAGCAGATAGCTACGAATTGAAGTCTTCAAAATTAATTTAGTTTCAAATGTGGATGTCAATTTCCTTGCATCGAATAAAATGTGATATGATATGATTCATAAATAATTTTATTCATTAAATATGTGATTATAAATTTGATTCATAATTTGTGTATATAAAAAAATCTAGTAAAAAGGATTAACTCCTTAAATAAATCTTAATATCTTAAAACATTAATCCTTACTTTAGAGAGCTATCCACATTCATAACAAAAACTTTCATGTCCCATAGTGAGTGCTAGGTAGAATTATGTGTGTTCAACTAAAGTTCGTTCGATATTAATTATTAAAAAAATTAAGTTTAAATGCCAATTTTTGGATGCATGTGTAACCAAGTAAAAGAATATTTAGAGTGTATTTTGATCATAGTTAATACATTCAACCGAACCCACGTTAAACTTGATGCACCACTCACGTAACTATTCTGTTTATGCATTGGAATGTATAATTTTTCTATTGAACGAATGCCTATCCAAACACATGTTTAGCTTGGTTGATCTTAATTATTAGTCTTGCAGCAATCAGCATATTACTATATATTTAACTTTTTTTTGTGAAAAGCATAGTACTATATAGTAGTTCAGTCCTTGATAAAAGAACAATGTTAATTAATTAAGTTAATGTTCCCCCATATAATAATACCCTATTCTGGAGCATTGGTGTAGAATGTAGATGCTGCTGCGGCTCTGACATTACACAACTGGAAAAATTTCAGAGTGTATAGGGTTTGTGGAATGAGGTGAGTAGTGATGGCGTTCCTTCTTTCTTGTTATAGGTGTTGGCTACGTCCAAGGCCGACATGATAGGAAGTGCAAACAAATGCTATTGCAGCACACACAACACAAAAGCTGAGTTCCAGAAGGGGACCTAAGCTAAAATGCGCGTGCCTAGAGACGTCATCAACTCCTTCTGCTTTGTTTTTTTTTTTTTTTTTTTCTTCAAAATTTTTCATCCCATGAGGAGTATGAACATAATCTCATCATTTTCTGAAAGGCTATGACAAACCACAACAGCCTTTGCTTTTGGTGGTGGTATTTTGTTCTGTCCTTCATAATAATTTCTGACAAAAGATACAACCTTTATTCCTTTTGCCTCATTTTCTCACTAATAATTGCTCCCTTTCGATCTCAATTGCTATTCAAATGTGCTTTGTTGGTGCTTTCAAGATCAAAGAAGTGAAGGACCCTTTTTTAATTTTTTTTTTCCATCTAATGAGTTTACTTTACTAATTACAAGTCAATTTTGGCTACCCTTTTGGACCACCAAGGAATGACAAAGCGCGACCTATTACAACCTAATGGCTACTTCATTGTACAGAAAGGTAGTATATGAACATTTTTTGTTTCTTCTAACACAACCCCACTTTTTATTTTTCCTTTTACCTTTATTTACTTAAGAAAGAGGACTTCTCCATGCAAAATTACAAACCCCCCACACCACTTTGCAGGTGTGCTATTTTTGGCCAGACTATTTAAAGTGTCAAAAGAAACATCATTAACGAGGAAAATGATGACATTTAAATGTGGTAGTATGGGTCATGTAGCTAAAATAAATGTGGGTAATGAATGTTCTTCCTCTTAATTTATGCGTTTCAGGTTTAAGCCAAAGGTTGGGTGAATGATGACAAAACACAGGAGGCACAAACCTTACCTTGCCCGACATATATCTCCTGACAACCAAATATGTAGCAGTAGGGAATGTTGACCGAAAACCACAGCACAGAGAAGCCAAAGAGAGAGAAGGAATCAAGTGTATGTCCATTCTTTATTGGCCAGCCACTGCAGGGAAAAACATTGATACTTGTATATTTGTATTAATATTGATATATGAGATATGGTGAGATAATGTTTTCTATTCCATTTATATATAAAAAGGACTTCAGGAATGAATTGAAGATCATATAATTAAGCTTAATAAAAATAAAGGGAAGAAATGATCATTTGAGTATTGTAAAACATGTCTAATTTCTGATGAAGTATAAATGTAAGGTAAAATAACATTGATTAGAAATAAAAAAAAAATTGAGCGTATGAGAGAAGAGAAAACTTCTAAGATATATTATCAAGTTTATGTGATTTGATAATTTGTTTCAGTTCCGCAACAATTTCTTTTCTTATCTCCTTCTAATCTTGATTTGCCAATGGGGACACTAATCCATTCTGCATGACTTAACCCCCTCTACACTAATCCATTTAACTTTTCACCGCTAAGGAGATTCAATCATCTTCATTCCATTTCATGTATGAAATAAAGGATGTTTGTACGAGAAGGAGGTGAGTTCATAGAAAATTGTAATAGTAGTTTGGGTTGGAGGCATGAAGAAAAAGATGAATGCGTGTGGAAAGAAATAAGTTTCGTACCCTGTAGAGAGTAGTGGACAACAATTTGAGCTGCTATAGGGTTGCCAGGTGTTAAGTCTAGATTAGGTTGCTTGGATGCTGTAGACGTAGGTTGGTTATACTGGAAAGGGTCTGACTGTGTAAGATGGTAAAAAAAAGAAAAAGAAAAAGAAGTAAATAGTCAATTTGATTTTTGAAAAGTAGGAGACATTGTCACTGTAGTAGTTAAAAATAAAGTTCCTAAAACTAAAAATATAATTTATGTGTGTTTAGATTCACATTAAATAATTTATTTCAAGTTTAAAATTGATTTTATGTAATTTTTTAAGTGTTTGATTTCATATTATTTTAGAATTAATTATGATTTAAAACTAATTAAATTGAAATAATTTTGAATAATTTTTGTATTGGATAAAAAAATTATATTAAATTTTATTCTTAACTTATTTTTATTAAAAAAAAACACATATAAACATAAATCACATTATTTCAAAATCAATTTTATCAAAATTAATTTTACAAAACCAATTTTTATTCACAATTAATTTTGTCAATGTTCATTCAAATAGCATTTCGTCACCCACTTTAGTCTAAAATCCAAAAAGTTGTGTAACTTAAACAATAATTTTTAAAAATGACAATATTAATATGTTTCTAAAGACTAGAGTATCATTAAATAGTTAAGTTTAAAGACTTAATTATTCGACAATATATAAATTATTTTGAATTTTATTATTTTTACAATAATTAATTTAAAATTCATTTCTAACATCATTTGTGATTAATTAGTGTAAAATCATTTAATATTATCACTAAATAGATTTTAAAGTAATAATAATAATAGTTAAACATTTTAAATCAAACATTAACACTTTATTTCATAGAGAAGAAAAGTCATGGAAACGAAAGAATACAGATTTTTTTTTCAAAAAAAAAAAAATCTCTCTTTAGTACCCATAGAATAAGACGAATGAGAAAAAAAACTTGTAGGTCATACATTAAAATTAATTTTCTCTAATTTGATAAGAAAGCTACCATTAAAGGACAGTAAAAGGCTAAAGTTGTTATTATACATTTTATAATTACAACATATACAAATAAAATTATTATATCTCATTTTTATTTGTCTTTTTAAAACTACATTTTGCGTCTTTTTCTTATTCTTGCCTTCCTTTTTCTCTCGCTTCTAATAATCAAATAATTATTTTATTTTCTACCATTTTTTCTTTTTCTCACTATTTTTTTTTTTATAAACCAAAAAGAAAAAGGTGATTGCAAAAGTTCTCCGGTGACTGGAAACAGTTATAAGGTCTAAAATTAGCTGCAAAGCAAGCAGGGTGAGTGACTCTATTATTGTCTAGGGTTGAGAGAAGGTTCCCTTTTGAGATTATGTCAGCAGATTCTCCAATAACTGTGAGGGGTGTCTTTCCGAAAGGACAATTCTCTCCTTGGGATCATACACTTTCTATAAACATGAATGCCCAGTTCCAGTTTAGTCATTCATACGGATGGACTTTCGTCACTCCCAACCCATAACATAACATTATGCACCGAATGCATCCTTTTTCTTTTTTCATTGTCACTGAAAAAAATGCCAAAAGAATCAACCCAACTTTGTTCCTTTTACAACACAACACTGAATATATATAGCTTTGATTTTCAATATTTTTTAATTCCATAGTATTAGTAACTGCTTTCTTTTCAGAAACTGATCAATTCTGGAGATTCATGGTTTTGGTACACTTACCCGTGACCAATTTATTCCAGAGCTTGATGCTTTTGGTATTTGGATAAATCAAGTCTCTCTCGACAAAGTGTATAATGGGTAATTAAAATATAAAAAAGGGGGATGGGAGTACTTAGTAGAAATGAATGTTGTAAATAGCAAGTGTCTTAAAAAATAATGTTCCACCTGAGGGTGCATGGTTAGCCCATTAGAAGGACCTAAGATTTGCCCAAGAATTAAGTACGGGATGAGCTACATACACCATTACTTTTTCTTATACACCATTCATGAACAGTGCGTTTCCAAAATTACCGTTCGCTTTTTTAGCGCTTTTATACACGGATCCGTATTATTCATACTTACGGATCAGCGGATCCATAAGATTCTTACGGATTCGTCAATCCGTAAGAATTTTTTTTTTACATGTACGGATTGGACAATCCGTAAGCCCAATCCGTTTGTTTTTTTTTTATATACGGATTGGGCAATCCGTAAGCCCAATCCGTAAGGTTTTTTTTTTTTTTTTGAAAGTTAAAATATATTTTCGAAAATAATGGTGTATGCAGGTATCGAACTTGTGACCTTTAAGTTATTAATACGATGCTCTAACTAATCGAGCTAATAGACCAATTATGTTAAAAATTAATCGATATTGATATATATATATATATATATATATATATCACTAAATTTATTTAATTTAAAATAATTTATTATGTTAAAAATATATGTGTATTAAATATACATTGAAAAATTTAGTGTTATATGTAAAATTTAACATATATTTTTTAAATATGTTTTTTATTT
>PYAF01001862.1:1699914-1726650 GCA_007407185.1 Glycine tomentella
TGTAGAAATAAAAAACATATTTAAAAATATATGTTAAATTTACATATAACACTAAATTTTTCAATGTATATTTAATACACATATATTTTTAACATAATAAATTATTTTAAATTAAATAAATTTAGTGATATATATATATATATCAACATCGATTAATTTTTAACATAATTGGTCTATTAGCTCAGTTGGTTAGAGCATCATATTAATAATTTAAAGGTCACAAGTTCAATACCTGCACACGCCATTATTTTCGAAAATATATTTTAACTTTCCAAAAAAAAAAAAAAAACCTTACGGATTGCCCAATCCGTATATAAAAAATAACAAACGGATTGGGCTTACGGATTATCCAATCCGTACATGTAAAAAAAAAATCTTACGGATTGACGAATCCGTAAGTATGAATAATACGGATCCGTGTATAAAAGCGCTAAAAAAGCGAAGGGTAATTTTGGAAACGCACTGTTCATGAATGGTGTATAAGAAAAAGTAATGGTGTATGTAGTTCATCCCATTAAGTACCTGACCTAAGACTCACACTCAGCCCATGATGGACCTGAAGTCGACCTAAGTGGTCAGCCTAATTCAAGAGTTTAGTATAGACCTAAGGTTGTTGCTTCCATCATTTCCAGTATTTCTTCTTCCTGTATTTTTCATTGCATTATAGAAAACTCATTCCTGAATGTAATTTGCATTCCAAAATGAGCTAATTACATTCCTGTATGAACTTTCCTAAATACAATGGGAAGTGCACGAAACAATATTAGAAGTGCAAAGAAATTCTTTCATAGACCTAACGACGATTCAAGAGTTAAATTTTGGTTATTTTGCAAACAACTTTTTTACAACAAAAGCAATTGAAATCTTGGAAAATAATCTGATAGAGAAAGAAGATGGAGACAGGTGTACTCTAGGAGGGTCTCTTGAAGGTAACTTGAAGGTAAACTGCCAGTTAGTTAAACGGTCAGTTAGTGAGAACAGTAGGCTAACTAATTGTTAGATTGTTAGTTAGTTGTAACTAACTGTTAGTTAGTAAGTTGTTGTTAGAAGAAGTTTATAAATAAGGGGTTAGTAACTGATACCAGAGTATCAACTCAGAAAAGTAATAGGAGGGTGGTGAACCTCGAATTCACTTGTATCAGCTTTGGGAGTTGGAAGCTCTAGTTCTCAATATAGATTCAATTTTTTCTTCTAATTTTGGTCCAGTTTCTATCATAATCTTTCCCAAATATGATGAGTATGAACTCAGCCCATAATGAAGCTGAGGTCAGCCTAAGAGCCAAGGACAAAACCTAAAGGAACAATGCTTGGAGCATAAGAGATATGTGTAGTATTATTCTATATAATGCATGCGTTCTGCAGTACACTATGCATCTCAAGGAAAATGCTAACACCAATGATAAAAGCCACTCTTGATTATTCTATCGTCAAATGTACAATGTTATGTACACTATCAGTGAGCAAATGATCATATACATGCATGAAAAAGAAAACCTCAGACTGCAGTTTCTTTAAAGCTCTTGGTCAGCCAAATAGCTGTTTCTCTTGGAGAAACCTTCTCAGGCCCGAATGGCTTCAGCAACACCCCAAGCTCATCAAACCTCTGTTGTTGTAGGAGCCTAGCACTGAACTCCAGCAACCCCTCCAATGCCTCCGCACGCTGCTGGTACGATGATGTGTCAAACCGGCGCTGATCCAAGTCAGCCGAGGAACGGCTTGAAACACAAGCTTTGACATGCTCAGGAGAGCATTCAGTTTCCTTTGGACCCGGGCAAGCATCAGTGATACTTGTGGGGAGAGTAACTTTGTCCTCCTGGATTGTACACTTGTCCTTTGTGATGGAGCAATAAGCAGTACTCCCTGCTGAGCTAGAAGAGCAGCGTGCTGATGTTGATGATGGTCCACGGATAGGTGAAAAAGGATCCTCGCAGAAAGCCATTGGGAATTCAGCAATCTTGTCAATTTGCGGTGCATTAACGGAAACATCAAGAGAGTCTAAACTTCCAAGAACATTAGTGTACAAGTTTGGTGTTGCCCTTTCCCTGGCTCTTGGTGGTGTGGAAAATTTTCTAGAGGGTGCATGAGACGCTGGAAGCTGAAATGAAAAGCAGAAATATAAGTATATAGCTTGGTAACTTGTGAAGTCTCTTCTCAAGTCTAACATTGCAAACCACATCACCAATAAATCTCTTGTGCACACTTGGCTTGGCTTATTTTGAAGAAATAATGGTTTGTTTTATCAGTTTTCTGAAAAACTTTTATAAAATAATGGAATATTTCTTGAGATCAATTTCCACATTGTCACTAAATTTTTTTATACACAATCAATTTGAAATCATTATTGATATAACTTTTAAGGTAGAATCATATAAATCAACAAATTTAACATACAAGGTGATTTTTGATTAAATAACAATGTAAACATTGCATCAGTATGATCTTTTGATAATACAGGAAGTAGACATGTTCAACCATGCATGCAGCATGTACAAACAGCCTAATTCTCTACTCGCTTGGGAATAGATGAGACATTAATTCTATCAGTTCAGCAGGAGTTCCTTTCTTTTTCTTTGGCCATCAAGAGAAATGAAATATTGAGTCATGCAGAGGATAAACTTACTGAATCACGTTTCGGACCAGAATGGGTTGTCTTTGATGTTGCCATTGTTTGCCTTTTGGTAGTGGCAGAAACCGTAACTGCTCTTGATCTTGGTGTTCTCTCAACAGTTGAGAACTTTGTGGCTTTTGATTTGTCAGTTTTGTATTTGTCACGGACACAACCTACAGATAGTTCATAGATCTTCTCTTCTGAACAAGTGGATAATCCATGTGCTCTTTGAGTAGAACACTGAGAAACTTGTTCAGTTCCAGAAACACTAGGATTCAAGGCCATGTTATTGGTAGATGACAAGCATTTATCTAGGTCAGAAAGAGTGTAAACAGACTTTGGATCTACGAACCGATTTCTCCTTACGTAATTTGACTCGGGCCATTGGAATGGAAAAGTACTTCTTCTGGGGCTATTTAATTTTAGTTGAATTTTATGAATGTAAGGCTGAAGATGCGGATGATTTAGTAATTCTGCAGCCTGTCAAAACAATCCGTAGTTAATTTGTTTTGAAAAAGTCCACCAAAATGAGGCTAGCCAATGGCCAATGTCAAGCAAATTCTGCATAGACTAGTTATATAAGCATTGAAAAAAAACACAGAAACTTAGTAGCAAACAATTGAATTTGGAAACATAATGACGTCGCACATGAAATGTATTGTGGCCACCGCTCTATGGTTAAAACCTTTACATTTGTAGAGTTTCAACTTTCAAGGTTTACTTCATAAAATTTTAGACAATGAGGTCTAATCATGTAAGCCACATAGACAATGGCATATGTATATAATTTTCTTTTAGAGACTAGTTTTAATCTATAAATAAATCAGCAGTGCCTTAATAAATGCAAAGAAATACTTAACAGATAAAACTTACAGTTGGCCTCAACTCAGGATTTTTCCGTAGCATACTTTTGACAAGCCCTCGACTGAAAGAAGAAAAATGTATGTCTCAAGTTACACAAATCATGTCACTGAATGAGGTTCATAACTTAAAGTGGGAAAAATTATAACTGCAAAGATCAAATAATAAGGAGAATAAATGAGATATAATATATAAAGGCAAAGACATGTATCAGGAGTTAAACAATATGGGATTGTTCACTGTTAATAGAGAGTTACCATTGCAAAATGTATAATGGTAAACCAAACCCTTGACTGAATTACATGCCATCCTTCTAGTTCTATCGTAATGATTTATTATGTAAATCGAGTATATTGAAAGATGCGGTCAAGTCTTAAATGACGTGAAACTTAACAATTAACATGGATCATTCTATGATCAAAGAGCACATAAATTTCCAATTCCACAATAATTTTGGAAGCCTATAAGGGAGACCATAAAATCTAATGGCAGGTCTTACACTCTTACCAATTACGATTTTGATCAATATCTGCATGTATAAACACATAAACCGCCATTGACGTTTTTCCAATTCAGTAGCTATAGCCACTTACATATCATTTAGATAAAGCAGTTAAATACATATAATTCTAAAAAAAACTAAAAGATTCTGGAGGAACAGAGGACTCACAAAGCAGTAGAATACATAGTTGGCATGGGAGCTACTATACACTTGTTTATTTTTATAATCAATGATTGTATGTCCTGCTCAAATGAAGGCAACACAAAAATAAAATGAGTCAATGATTTATTGTTGAGCACCTAATTTCAGAAATGTGAAATACTGAAAGTCAGTAAGCCATCATAAATGAATGAGAAACAAATGTTTTCCAAAACAATATAATTCAAAGTCTCAAACATGAAAATAAATGCTTATAATCCAACAAAATGATTTTAAGAGTTTTAAACGAATTATTGAATTCCCTAGTAAATCCTCCTACTTAGGATTAGAAAGTTGTGAATAACATTTCATTTTAAAAAATGAATACAAAATCTTCAGATCATAACTTACAAAAGCTTTAAAAGCTGGCTTGTAAGCAGCCATTTCATAGATACAGCATCCTGTCAAATGTTATGTCAAAACAAACGACAAATACAGTTAAAAAGATATTGTAATAGAAGGAAACAAAAAGAGTAATTAAGTTTAGGCAATCTCTGGAGTACAAAAGCAATCTATCCTACCCAAAGACCAGATATCTGACTTAGAGCCATAGGGTATATCAGCAAGAAGCTCTGGGCACATGTAACTTGGAGTGCCAACAACCTAAGTTTAGAGCAAGAACAAATAGCCATTAATTCCCCCAAAAAATGTTGAAACAGTGTACATAACAGAATTTTGGCAATATCACTCACCGAGGAAGCAAGATCATCAGATGTCAACATTTTAGCAAGACCAAAGTCACCTGCATCCAGCTTGCATAACATAAGGATAGTATACAAATACAACACACCAAATCCCAATTTAGAGATCAGGTGTATAGTGCAATTTGAAGATAAAATGAGTAAGGCCATTTACCTAGATGTATATCTTGATCTTTCGTCAAGAATATATTTGAGCACTGAAACAGATGAAAAACTAACATGAACATAAAGCTGGTCCTCAAAAGTTCTCTGAGATATTATTAGCTACATAAAATCAACTAATATTTAACTTTAGTCTTGTCCTTTACCTTGACATCACGATGAAGAATATGATTTCCATGCAAGTAATCAAGCGCCATCAGCAATTGAACAAGCCACTTACAAAGTTTCTGTATGCAAAAGTTGACGAATATCAATTATTTCATATAGTTCCAAAGAGCTTGGGAATAGGAATGAAGACTGTCAGGCTCATTATATGAAAGGAGTCGCTGCAAGAGTAATCAACCTCTTCAGGAAAGCTAATACCATTAGCCTTTTTTATAGCTTCAGCCCTGTACAACAGAAACAAACTCTCAAATGACTACATAATGGCAAGTAAAAGACATTATGCGTTAATAAATGCTATAACTTCCTGAAATATTTGAATTCTGTGCAAATTATGACACTTACATATCCCCTCCTTCACAATAGCCAATGATGATACATACAAAACAACCCTGGAAATAAAGATACCGGCTTTGCCAATTTCAGTATGATAAATCAATCAAGTTTATAGATCAATATGATGGGTTACAAAAGAGGTTCTGCTATCAACATTTCATTAATATGAAAAAAATAAAAGCATATGTAAACAGATAAGTAAAGAACAAAACATCAAATTTGAAACGACCCGACAATCTTAGTAAGTTGAACAAAAATACACACACACACAAACATGAAAAACAACTGAATTAGGAAGTTCTAATTGGAAACAAGGCTGACCTTTTCTACCCAGGAATCTTTATACTCCACAATAAATGGATTTCGAACTTTAGATATAAGCTCCATCTGCAAGACAAGGAACCCCCAAAGCATCTTACAATCTAATAAATGAGAAAGACAACATAAATATCATTTTCACATTTAAGGATATAAAATAACAAGAAAGAAATTAACATTAAATGAACATCAACAACACCTTTAACCCAAATTAATTGGAGTTGGTGGTAAATGAACCCAATGATAGATATAAGGAGGTTGAAAAAAAAAAAGTAAAAAGGGAAGAGAAAGGAGAAATAAGATAAAAGAAAAGAAGGGGAAAGAAGGAAGGGGGCATATGAAGGGGAAAATGATTAAAAATGGACAATATGGAATATAGAGATAACAACGGATCTAATCATCCACCAAGTTTATAATTTTTCTCCTTTCGGTCCTAAGACACACCCGCCAATTTATATCTCACTCCATTAAGTCTTGTTTAACTACCTTTTCTTAGATAAGTTTCGGTCTACCTCTACCTCTCTTTGTGTCAAGCTCTTGATAACCAACTTTTGTTCTTACGGCAGCATCCAGGAATCGTCTCTTTACGTGCCAAAACCACCTCAATTTATGTTCCCTCATCTTTTCATTCATCGATACTACTGCTACCTTTCCACGAATATTTTCAATTCTTATCTTATCCATCTTCGTATAACCACATATTCATTTTAACATCCTCATTTTTGCTACCCCTATTTTATGCTCATATTATCTATGTGTCAGCCAACATTCAGCTTCATATAACATTGCAGGTCTTACAGTTCTGAGACCCTCAAATATGAAATTGAATGCGGAAGCAAAAATCAAAAGAGGAGCGAGAGAGACAATCAGAATTTGTTTTACATGAGAAAACATTCCTCAATGTGAGAAAAGAAAAACTCACGGGACCTAATCTAGAATCAAAATACCTCTCCAACAATGGTGGTCACTCAAACGAAACCTAGAGTGTTTCACTCAAACTCTCTAAGAATCTCTCAAATATGCAAGTACAGAGACTTGCTCAAATATGACACTCAAGACTGTCACTTGAGACTCTCAAATTTTTGTGTGTTTTGCCTCCACCCTTACTCATCTATTTATAGGATGAAATGGGTTGGGCTTAAGCCATCAAATCAAACAAGATAATATCTTATCAAATAAAAGATATCTAATAAAGATTATATCTTAAAAGATATCTAATAAAGATTATATCTTATCAAATAAAAGATATCCATCAACTAAAAATGGAAATTATCCAACAGTCTTACAGTTGTTCTATAAAAATTTTCTTTTAATTTAAGGGGAATTTTGCGATCATACAAAAATCCAGATGTACTCCGTCATTTCATCCACACTGTTCTGATTCTATGATTGACATCATCGTCAATCTCTCCACCTTTTTATAAAATTGACCCCAGTATCTAAAAACATCTTTCTTGGATGCCTCTGTAGATGTAGTCATAACCTCTTAACATTGAATATTACAAAAAAATTCAAATGCAAAAATGTCTGGAAATGAATAAAACTTAGGCTTAATTGCTTAAAGATCAACTTCAAAATTTCAAGCTGCAAAAGCTAGCGCAACATAATAGAAAATGTACAAGAATGAATGTGCCATTTTCAACATCAAAACATGCTGCAGCTGTTAATCTCTTCCAGAGAAAGAAGAATCATTCATTGAAATCTAAAGAGGTAAGCCACTTAAGCACTTGATTCAGTTTTCCTGTAACAACTGGAGAGTGGGAAATAAAAAGGAGAGTGAATTACCTCCTGGTGGGCAGATCTACGGGCTCTGTCAGTTTGACGAGCAAGGCGGATCTTTTTAAGGACATACCTAAAACGTAAATGACACAAACAAAGGGAAAAAATACACCATATGATATAAAAAGTAATCAAAAGTAGCAACACTCTTAAGTTCACAAATAAATAAATAACAAATTAACCTTAACCTTCAAAGAGATACATTATATCTTAAAACACATTTCATTGAGAGAATGAACGATCCTCACTTTTTCTTTTCGTGCTTGTGCCTCACAAGAAGGGCAGAACCAAATGCACCTTTGCCAATCTGTTCAAGAATTTCATACTGCTCCATTTGAACTTAAATCACTTTACCTTCCACTATCAATGATTGAGTAATGTTAGCAACATTAAGCTCATGCCTAGTCATAAATAATTAAATAAATAACAACAAACACACCCATAATGTAACATAATTCTTGCCGCTACAAATATGTTGAGCTATTTCCAATAACAACAACTGATAGTCAGATTCAAAACAATATGATGCACAAATTTACTCGCTAACCCTAGCCACAAATTTCGTGGCAACGTGCTTTACAATACAAATCAAACTTCATATAACAATGTTACCTAACAAAGTCTGTCTACCACAGGAGAATTGAAAAACCCATTTTCAGCTCCAGAATGTATTTCAGTTCCAGATGCTAGGCCACTAGTACAGCCACAAGACACAATCTGTAGTGGCAACTGACAGCTCTAACTGATTCTTGCGGAACAAGATCTGGAGTCTGGAAATAGAAATAGAACACTGCTGTAATCAGGTAAGCATTCAACACTTTCTGACAGACATGTACCTCTTTCATTAAGGGACTCATCATTTCCAAAAAAATAAATGGTAAAGCCCAAAGTTTCTAAATTTTATCACACTACGCTCCTAGTCATATAAGAAACATAAAAAGGCTGCCATACAATACAAGAGATGCACAATAAAGAGCACCAAATGTGACCAACCAGTTCTCGTGTGGTTCTTTAACTTCCTTTAATTGTTCAAGGCCATAACCAGCAACTATGAGGTTAGGCTTTGAGGGCAATCACTCAAAACTGCCGAATAAGCTGTCCAAGTATCTTCAGTTCCAAGGATTGATCATTCTTGTGTCCATCTACTCATTAATCTTATCCAGGACGAGATTAAAACATGTTGTATACAAGACCACCCTACCCCCCAAAAATTGGACTTTGTTTTAGAAAGTTAAATTCAAGCTTGCTAACTAAAAAAAGTGGAACAAAATGCAGAAAATCAACTTCATGATAAACCCAGTTATATTAAATATGATTGTAATTACTAATAATAATACGTGCATAATTCAGAATTTCAAGTTGGCAGTTAATCATATACCCCTCATATTTTGACAAGCTGTGAAATTTGACAATTAATTAATAACCAAAAATGGAAAGAAAAAAAATACAACTAATGAAAACTGAAACGGAAAACAAAGAAGAGGTAAAAAACATGGAATTCTCAGAGACATAGGCATAGCAGAACAAAAAGACAACAAGCAAACAACCTTACAAGGCAAAGGCTATATATACAGATAGTACAACAAGAGCAGGATTTGCAATGAACTCTTACTTAGAGAAAAGAACCTGAATTCATGAAATTGAAAACGCAATTTGGCATAATTACAAAGAAATTTGCAGTCGCAGTTTTTAGAAGTGAGCACTGAGCAGCCCCTGTTAATATTTTAAGTTAGCATAACCATATCATCATATAATAATATTAATAATGTATGATTTTATAATTTTGTTGCTTTTTTTATTATTTTTATGAGTTGCTTTTATTTTATTTTGAAATCGAGCAATCAATATTAGAAAGAGAGAGAGCGCCAAAACCAAAGAAGAACGAAAGTGCACGCAAAAGCTACGTGTGATTCCAAACTGTGAAATTATGTTTACATAATTTTTTCATGCAAAAATTTGTACGATGAAAAAAAAAACAACATGTAAACAAAAAATAAAAGGAAAAAGATATATGATAAAAAAAATGAAAAAATAATATTATAAAATATATTTGATAAATAATAGTAGTATAACTCTTAAACAATAAGTGGGTGACAAAGACTCCAAAGTGTAAAAGCTTTTTCGTGGAAAGAGAGAGCACTTAACGACAAAAGAGGTGCACGGGTGGTGTGGTGTGGCGTAAACGTACCTTATTCACAGCCGCGCCGCACCGCACCCCACCACCAGATACGCATCATATATTTTTCTCTTTTTTCTCATGCAAAATATGTGCCAATGTGAAATGTGTTTCTGTTATCAATCTTTTCAGATTAAATTATATTTCTTCTCCTATATTTATTTCAAATTTTAATTTCACTTTTGTTTTTCTTGTCTCTCAACCAAAAAATTGTTCTATTTTTATCGATTTCATTCTTTGAAAGGAAAAGAAATATTATTGATACCACTTAATAAGGATATTTATAGCTTAATTTGGTTCTATTTTTTTTTTATCAAAAAGTTACTTGAATCAAACTTAAAATATATGTGATTTGATTTGGATCGATTTTCATTTTTTAAATCAAATCAAACAAATATTTTGTGATTTGATTTTATTTGCTTTTTTTGATTTTTATTAAAATATTATTTCACTAAAATTTATATACTTTCTTTTTATCTTTTAAATTAAATTATATTAAAAAATTACTAATAACAATCTACAAAACTTATTGATATGTTAAATATTCTATGATAAAAATCTGCCCAATTTTTATCCATTTTAAATCAAACATATATTAAAAAAAAGTCATCTAAATAAATGGTATACATTATATAAATTTTGTATACATAAAATTACAAAACATTGTGAAACTTAAGTAGTATACACATAAAAAACACTTAAACTTAAGTGGTATACTCATAAAACGCAAAATACTAAAGTAATATAAGGGTCCGTTTGGGGTGGTTGCGAGTTTTTGATTTTTGGATTTCAAATGTAATTCACGTGTTTGGTAAAAATGAAACTAAAATTATTTTAAATTATTTTTGAAACATTCTTACACTCATTTTCAAAATTAAGAAAAAAGGTTTCGTAAATTTGATTTTTAGTTTAAAAAATATACATTTTCCATATTTGACAATGATATTTTTTGTTGTCACCCCCACTACCACCATCACAACCACTGTCACCATCATCGCCTCTGTCATTGTCGTCGCCACCAATATCACCTTTGTCATTGCAATCACTAACCACCACCACCATCACCATAGTTGTCATCGTCATAACTAGTTGACACTTGACACTACTACCATTGTCACCAACATTTCTACCACCATTAATGTCAACATCGTCACTGTCATTATCAGCACCACTACCTCCATCATTATCACCACAACCACTACCAATGTCGTCGCAATCATCACCACTACAACACCAATACCATCTTCACTACTGACATCATCATCGCCGTCAACATTGCTACCACCACCATTAGTGTCATTGTCACCGTCATTGTTACTACCACTACCGATAATACCACCTCTGTCACCACCACCACCAGCCTCGCCACAACAACCACTACTACCACTGTTATTGTCACCACCATCGCTACCGTCATCACCACCATATTATCACTGCCACCACCATTTGCATCACCACTACCATCAATGTCATCTTTGTCACCACCAATTTAAGAAAATAAATCATCCAAACAAATTAAAAAAGAATTAATTTAATTTGATTTTGATATTTTTTAGCAATTTTCAATTTTGATTTTGGATTTGTAAATTTAAACACCTCTACTTATGACATCACTCTAATTAACACCAATTATAATTAGGCTTTAATCGATTTGCTGATATTTGTAATTCCACAATGAGTTACTACAAGACATAGTAATATACATTTTTTTTTATAAATAACATATTTGTTTATACACACTCTTTTTATTATTGTCTATGATTCAAGTAAAGAAGTATATATAATGAAGATATTTCACTAGAGGGTATTATTAGGCAAAACAATATAATTATACATATTTAGAAATTTTCTACCAAAACTAAACATAATAATTTTTTATTTAAAAAGTGTAAATATTCTAAAAAAATATTTATGACTAACAAATTTTAATTATGAGTAAAATATGTTTGAAATTTCTATAAAATTTTAAAAATATTAATTTCATTGTCATAAAATTTTGTATTAATTTGGTCCTTATAAAATTATAATATATTTTTGTTGAACCTCAGTTGTAACTTTATTAGATGGTAATCTCACATATCTAACATGTTTATACTTAATTTGATTACAAATGAATTAAACAATTTGTGGATGTAAAATCTCTCCAAAATGAATTAAACAACTTCTGGTGATTAAAACTCCAAAAAATTATACTTTTTGTCATTTTATGAACAATTTTCTTGTACTTTTTGATAAAATTAAGGAAAAAGATGAAACAACAGTAGTATTTTTTTGAATGTGCTTGAGATAATAGAGAAAAAAAATAATTAAGTTTGTTTTTCACATTAGAGAAAACCGTTTAATAGAGTTGTTATTGAGGACCAACAAAAATATGTTATTTTTTTACGAGGATCAAATTAATACAATTTTTTTTATGATGATAAAATTAATACTTTTCATATTTTATCCTTTAATTATTTACAAGAATTATGATAACAAAAAATTACAATACCCATGTATGAAGAAAAATTCTCCTACAAAACGTCACTTTCTTTACGAACTTTTTATTCGTTTAATCATGTATCTATTATACATAAAGCATACCCACTTTGGCTATTATTGATTTAAATTTTGAGTATATATATTTCATAAAGACGATAACTAATAATAAATGCATTAATCATACAACTAATGCTCCTTGTTGTCGTTGATATATCTCCCACCTTATAGTAAATGCATATCCAACTTTATAAGAACTGGTTCCCATGTAGTTAGGTTTTTAGATCTTTCAATGCCAATTCTAAGTTAATTTAAGTTAGCTTGTCCATATCTACCTTTTATCAAATTAATGCCCGGCTTTATATATTGTTTTAATTCGCGTTTATCACTTATATATGCACCTTTATATCAATTTATACGTAAACAATTTTCTCAATATAAGAAATATGTAGTTACATTATATATATACCTCATTAAATTTGTTTAGTAAGAATTTAATTTTTTTTATTATAAATCATCATTAAATTTGTAACATATAATATTTATATTTTTAATTTAATACTATCATAGGAAACGCAAATGCTACACATTTTATTTTGTCAAACGAATGCTGAACTAGTTACTTGGGCTTTTCTATTCTCATCTTATATTTTACTAAGTTAACCTCCAAGCTTGTATGTAATTTTTTTTACAAAAATATCCTTAGGAGAAACATATTTTTCTCTGTTTATAATATACAATAGAAACATTTCTGTTTTGTTGCAAGGTTTGTTGAAATAATAAAAACAAAAACCTGTTTTCTTTTTGTATTGGTTCATAATTTATAGATATAATTTATTTTTAAAGTAATCAAATTAACAACTATGTAATTAATATTATTTAGTTGAAGTTGGATTAATAACGATAGAAGTTATATTTTTAATATTAATTAAATTAATTATTATACAAACTATCTTTTTAATTTTAATTAAATTAATTATTATACTAATTTATATCATAATTCATTTGATTACGATTAGAAAGGATCCAATTCAAAATCTTTCTTAAGGAACTGAGCTCAATTCTACTCAAATTAAAAACTTGTTAATGTATTTATTTTTTTGTTTAGACCACATATTTCCTCCCAGCAATCCTGTTCGTAACAGATAAAATCATCATAAACGAAAAAAATTCTCTTTCTTAATTTCATATAAAAGGTAGAAACTTTTTTTAATATATATATAATTGAATACACGATAAAAATAAGTTTTTGTTGTGTATTTTAGAGGAAATACACAATGAGAATATGTTTCCATTGTATTAATTTTTCTACATAATGAAAACATGTTTCTAACACAATGAAAACAAGTTTCTATAAAGTATATTTTTGTCAAAAAATGAAAAAATTGCAGTTAAAATTAGTAAAGAAGGGTTTGGAATAGCAAAGCCCTAGTTACTTCGATATTTTAATTGGACTGGGCCTAATAGAGTTTCAAAGTGGAAGAGAAGCTGAAAAAAAAAGGAAAAGAAAAGAAAAAGACAAGAATTCATTGTTGCACCATAGTCATCTCCCATAAAATCATTGATAAAAATATTGAACTAGACTGGTTATTTCAATTAATTAGGAAAATGATGAACTCGTCATAAGCTCGATTAACTTATATTATTAAATCGATAAAAGTATATAATTGACCAAACCGCTTTAAAGATTTGTTTTTTAATTAAATGACTTATATAACCTATATTATCAGAGGTGCAGATCGCGGGCAGTTTATCCATCATGCATATTCTGATTGGAGAGTTCTACTTCCACAGGTGCATGAAGGTGAAGAATGGGCTCTAAAGGCTCAGGAATCTGGATATTGAGAATTAATAATGTTACTGTTGAGATGGACAACATGTTGTTAACAGTCTCAACTCTCAATAGCTAAACCCTAAAGCCAAGATTTTTCTGAGTTATCTATCCTATCTTATCTCGATGTAGACAGTGTTACTGAATCTTTACCTCATTTTAAAGTTGGCTATATATGTTAGAGCATCTCCAGCTGGAGATTGTGGCTCGATTCTTAACAAGGAAGAACGTAAGTCTTCATGATTGTCGGTTGGAGTGCGTGGACAAGCCGTTCTTCATCATGAACGCATTCGTCGACAATAATTTCTTTCTTTCAAAAACACAAATGATTAAAGTGGGAGAATAATGGTCGAGAAGATGAAAGAAAAATTAATTCAACAACGAATCTCGACAATCCAAAATAACAATGAATTTCGATAATAAATATGAGAACCAAAAAGTAATTTAAGATCTTTGGAATAAATTTGTGATTGGAGATGCTCTTAGGAAGTGAACAGAATTCTCATAATTTAGATAGAGTGTTATTTCGTATGCTATACGGAATTGTTGGTCCCCGTTTGTTTTCCTTCTCTTTACCTGTGTGTATTGTTGAACAAATTTACAGTGAAATAATATGATCCAGTTACTATATAAAAGAGTGTGTTTTGGAAGGATGGACAATATCATTTTAAATATTATGTCAGATCTTAATTTAAGTTCAAGTGTTTAATATATTATATAAATGAAAAATATATACCCAATTACCACATGATTTTATCATGATTATTTGACCAAATGTAAACCAATTAAACTATCTAGGTTAAAAACATTTGGTTAAACTTATAATTATCGCGCAACATTTTGCGGAAAAAAAAAGTTAAGAACTTATATTAATAACGAGTAAATGATCAATTTTGTCTTTTTGAAAGTAAAAGGTATGGTCATTTTTTTTAAGAGTAATAAAATGACAAAAATATCTTTTAAAATTTTTTTTTGTTATTATAATTTCTAAGTTTAATTATTTATTGTTATTTTAATCTCTAAAATATTTTAATATTGTTATTTAAGTTACAAAACTTTTTGAATTTCAGACTAAAGTGATTGATAAATTGTACTTTGAATAACCTTTTTTTTTTTGTCATTTTATCACTTTTAAGGATTAAATTGATAATGCCTCATACTTTTAGAAACAAAATTGGTCAATTATTTTATTTATAGCCTAATAAGTGACCAATTGATTTATATATGCTGCAGGACTTTCTTTCAACTTGGATGTATATATAATACGAAGCATGAAATTTAATTTGGATGTTTCCTTTCTATTAAATTGTAGTGCTAAGTATCCAAAAAAAAAAAATAAAGACCAATATGTGGTTTATTCATGAATAAATTCATATATATATATATATATATATATATATATATACACACATATATATATATATATATATAACAGTGAATTATCTGAAAATTTCAAAATAAAAGGAACATATAATTGGATTAAGCACAAATATTGATTTTCGTATCACAAATACAATTGAAAACGGAAAGCACAGTGAGTTTTTAGTTTAAGAATAAAACAACTAAAAAGACGGAAAAAAAATTCATAAACAAAACGTCAACCACCATTGACTACGTACCGTAGCTATCACCCAACAAATGCTAAGGTAGTGTGAACAGTGATCGTCAATTAAGGAAGCACTATCTGTGGTTAGGTTTAATATATATTTTCATTCTACAGGAAATCGATGGATACATTATACTGGCTTTCCATTTACGGAAACCTTTTCCTTTTGAGTTTTAACTTGAAAATGACTCAACAATAATTAACCTAAAAAATAGCTGAGATGGTCGAGGACATGTTTTTATTTATTTGATATTACAATGCAAGGACAAGGTTTCTCACAACTTAATTATTATGAGCCACAGTTTTTTCTCATTGGCAATTTGGCTTACATATAAGCCTTCACCACCTTGAAGAATTTTTTTGGATATGATTACTTTGATTTTTTTGTGTTTTAAATAATTGCATTATTTTCACTATTTTGTATAGTATTTAAATCAGAAAATAAAGTAAAATTAAGGCAATATATTTGTAATAAAAACAATATATATATATATATAAACTACTTCTTGAACGAGTTCTCGTTATGTTTTTTTCTTTTTCATGGAGATTCTTGATAATTGTTATGTATACGTAATTTGTACATCTAAATCACCTAATAATATTTAATTTTCTCTCTTTTAACGCTTCTTTTGAGTTAAAAAGTTAGGAATTTAGTTCATGTTTGAGTTTTTTTAGTGGATGTAATTTAATAAATTTAATAGTGTTTGGTTCTATTTTTTTGTAGAAAGTAACACACTATGAGATTCGAAGATGTTGAAGAACTGGAACAGCACGCTTAGCGTGATAGTGCCCGCTCAACGTAAGGAGTCAATATGGAGGCCAATTGTAACGTGCATGCGCATTAAGCGCGCTTTCCTAATCAAAAGATAAGAGAGCACTCCTTTTCCCAAAGTTACGAGATGCATCTGACGGCTTAGCACGCGATCACTTAAGCCAGTTGGACTTTGCATGCAGGCTTAGCACACACACTTAGTGCACAATCATTGTCGAAAGACATGATTGTGCAGCGTTTTGAAGATAAAAAGAGGAGAAACACAGTGTAAAAAGGAGAGATAGATAGAACAAAAGCTAGGACACGAAATAGAAAAAAAAATCCACTCACTTGGGGACTGTCTTCCTCCATTTTCTGCCATTCATCTTGTTCCCTTTTTGTATTTGTAAGTCTCTCATGACAATGAGAGGCTAACCCATCCATTGTTGGGAGCTCAGCAACCAAACACTCTTGATGTAATGATTCTCACTATCTATTTAATGTTATTTTGATATTATTATTCATTTTTTGAGTTTATTGTCATGTTTGTGTCCTGATCATCCATGCATAGTGTTATAGGATTTATGTATTGGAAAATGTTTACATCCTAAAAACTTGAAAAAAGCATCTAGGTAATCCATGTTTAGGAATAGAATGCACTATTTAGCCTAAAGTATGCATTTTTACTCTTAATGCAAATTATTTGATGTAGCTCTTAAGGGATTAGGAGTGAAATTATGTAATTTAGACTTTTTCACATGAGTGATTATAATTAGGGTAGGTTAGTGGATGAAGGTCATAATTGAAATAACGTTAAATGATGAAAAATCTTTAACATTGCATCAAGAGTAATTTCGATAAGCTGAGTCCCCAACATGTTTCGTATTCTGCATCAATCGACAATCACCACCCAAAGTGTTTGTGTTTTATCTCTTTAATGTATTTTGCTTAATTATCTTTATTTATGTTGAATTTTACATTTTCGCATTAGCATTAGACAAATATCAAATTTAATTCATTGTTTGATTAAAATTAGAAATATACAAATTGAATATAATCAAAGTCTATGTGGACTTGACACTCGTACTTACCATTTTAATTACTACTTAGACGAATTTGTGCACTTGCCAAATAATTAACTATTCTCTCACTTTTTCTATTGCATAAGTTTTTCCATTGCTATTTACATTCTAGTAATAGCTAGATAATTACCAAGACATGAATGGGTCAAATAATATTTAGATTGAAAATAAAACCTTGAAAGTTGAAAGTGATGGGGATTGTAGCAAGACAATTGAAGGTTGAAACAGAATCTGGTTATTGTGGAAACATCGAGGGTGCATGTGGCACTACCCTAGCACAAGCAAGCATAATTGACATCAATACACATTTACGATTATTCACTTCCATCATTTTCTATAAATATTAACTTGAGTATTGAAGTCTTTACAAATGACTACACCATCACTTGATGCACAAGATTTCATCAAAGATTCCAATTAACTCACCTATCATTCTACCTCTTAAACACTAAAAGACACTCTATACTTGCTTCATTAATTTAATGATGGCACTTTATAACACTAAAATTTGCACCATATATATGTTCCCTTGTCAGCTGAGAGCTTAGTCGTAGCCCGATCAAAACCACACATATCAAATCCTTCGTATCTTTATCTCTATGAATATTCTATAGCAAAAATTTCTTCAGCTCTTCAACTTTCACCTCTTACAATCTTCAACTAGGGTTTGACTTCAAATTGGCCTCCTTCAGTGGCATGCCAACCTCACCATTATGAACAAAAAATGTGTCTCAAAGACTTACTGGAATTAAAGGGACAAAATGTAATGTAGGTCTAGGTTTGAAGTCGCATAATTTGCATTTTCAAATCTTTAAGTTCACTCAAACGTTCAGTAATCGATAAAGTGGGCGAATTCTTTGTAATAGACATTTCATTTTCTGGATTTTCAAAGGATATATAGTGGGCCAGTCTTGAATTGCCAACTAGTGGTGTATATATACATGTGCGAAATCCAAATAGATTAAAATCTTTCGTTCGATTTAAGGTTTATAATTTCTATTATATTATTCCAACACTAACATATAGAAACAAATAGCTTTAAAATTTTAAATAATACAACAAATTAAACGACTAACGGTGAATTTAATAAAAAAACAAATGAAATGTAAAAAATAACTATTTAAAAAAAAAATTAGACCTGACAAAATCAAATCATATATGGAGGTTTAATCTAGTGATGAAGAAAGAAGAAAAATAAAAAAAAAAAAGTCACGAGTTCAATATTTCACTAACAAAAATTAACAACATTAACAATTAATGTTTGTTAATAAAAAAAACTAATTACACTGATTTGACTCGATTTTTCATTGCAATGACGCCACCCTCTTCATTTCAACTCTGCCTGCAAATCTGGTTTTATCTGAACTGCCCAAGGCATGGTTCAAAGCTGTAGGAATCATCAAGCTTAACGACCACTGTGGTCCAATCCAACACCGTAATTAAGTCTAAAAGGGTCAATAATATATAACTATTGGGTGTCGTAAGCCACAGTTTCTCCATGTTAGAATATTATATGTTAGTGGGGGGGTCCTTGTTTAAACATGCGTTGCTATAAGCCTTTAACTCAATTATTATCCTAAATAGATTTCAGCCACAACATAGGGGTCCCAGCTGCAGCAGACATTAGCGCCATAATTCATCCAGAATATATATCTTCATGCCATCATATGAATCGCCAGTCAATGCTCATATATGAACCATATTCTAATAACCGCCCAAATTTATGTTCTTGTGCTATGTCCAGGTACTTAAAGAAGATTGGAGATTGATGTCTTAGCTATTATGATTACACGCATTTGTATGTTACCCAATATAGTAGTACTCCAGCAATAATGCTGATAAAGATTAAAGAGACATCAAATCCATGTTGATGAAGTCAACGCCCAACTTTATTTTCACCCTTAATTAACTCATTATTCATTTTCAATTTATTTCCATTTTTAGATTAGAATTTAGATTAGAAACAGACATTTGATGTCTGTGCAGATTGACTCCTCCCAATTGAGCTAGCTATATTGGCCTTGTTGGCACTCAAACTTTATTTTACAAGCCACTAAATAATACTTTCTTAAACTAAATTTTAACACATTAAAAATTGATTTAGTTCAATTATTAATATATATTTATTGAATATATAAAATTAAAAGTAATTAATATCGTGTATTAATCTTTGACATGAATTTTGTTTTATTGGCCTAAATATTTTCTTTATACTCAGATGTAGAATGGAAATGCCAAATTAAACGTTAAAAAAATTTAAATTAATTTTAGCCTTCGATTATATTGTCAAAAATAGTTAACGGATCATACCCCTTCTAGACCTTAATATAAGATATTATTTAGAATGTACATGATTCTTTTTATTAGGTATTTTATAATTTTTATAAAACATTTTTTTTATTTACCATCATTAAAGACTTTGAGTTGTTCATTAAGAAGGAGAATTCAAGATATCATTTATTTCCTTTTAGAAAAGACAATAATATTTATTGAGTGGTGCATAATTTAAAATTTTACTTCACCGACAATAAATTAATGATGATTAATGAAGATAAAATTGATATATATATATATATATATATATATATATATATATATATTAACCAACTCATTATTTTATGAAGAATGATATTAGAAATACAATGAGGTGAAGAATGATATAAATTAGGACTAGCATTATTTATGGGTGTCTTGGCAAGAGTGTGGACAACTACATTAGCTTGTTCTCTAACGAACTCGACACTAAAGTTTGGATTGTGAGAAAGAATGCAACATCAATATCTAATGATGACATCAACTTCTGAGGAGTCTAACTTAGGAACACGAATCTTGTTGATAAATGTCTTGCAATCATATTTGAATTTTTTTTCTTCTTAAATTTGAATATAACGTTAGTTATGTCTAGATCTTCCACTAAGACCTAGAGTCTTGCCTTCAGAAACAGGTAAATAAGGAGACATCCAAAAGGATTTAGCAATGACAAAATCGTCGGAGTCATCTTTGATGCAGAAACCCCAACCCATTTGGTGGACAAAACACTGGAATATTGTGTCGATGAATCGATGGTACATTTCATATAGCCAAAGGTGGTTTCTGTCATGAAGAATGAAAATGCATATTTTGATGCATTTGAACTTGATTTAGTTCTCTCGCAACAAACCATTCTGAAAGGAACTGTCTTGCTCGATACACTATTTCAAATTCCTCACTTTTGTTGTTCTCTCAAAGTGTATCGTTTCAGGTTTTTCAGATGCTCCAAAATATTAATTTGTGTAATCAGTATTATATAAAAAATTGTCTAGCCGTTAAAAGATTACACGTATCAAGAAGTGATTTTTTTTTTTTTTACATTTCTTTTTCATTTTAAAAGAAACACGGAGCACTGTTTTTTGTTTTTTTATCTGCAGCCTAGCTTACAAAGCGGGCAAATTACTCTAGTTGTATCATATAAGTTCTTATGTCAATGTTCGGAGGGATCGAGTATTATTGAAGATACTAAACTGAGGTGATAGTGTTGGAAAGTAGGGTTTTTATTTTAGGAATATAATATCCAAATGTGAAATTGTAAAATTGGAAATCAGTGATTAATGGATCGATGATGAGGGACACTAGTTGTGTAGTTGGCAAGTGCAAAATGGTAAATGAAAACAACCTACTTCTGGACAGGACACACACAAATTAATAATAGTTGTCTCCGTAACCAGTTTCGTCAATGATGCACATTTTGAGAGACTTCGTTCCAGTTTTTTTTTTTTTTTTTTAATTAACTTTCATGATGTAATTTTAATTATTTATTATAATAATAAATTAATATTCAATAATTTTTATTTTCCTATATACATTGATTTGATTCAAGTTCAACTCTCATATTCTCCCTATCTCTTTCCCCTTTGTCGTAATGCTCGTCTTATCCAATTGAATTATTTAAACATACTAATTGTACCGTATACACGTAATACACTATATTCTAGCTTTCTAATTAATAATTAAGTTTTTTTTTTTATAATGACACTCGCACAAATAACATACGTAATATTTTAATACTATTATTTAATCATTAATTATTATATAGGATTAAAATACTGATTTTTGTCATAATTTTTTTTTTTACATTGTCATAGTTACTTAAAAGCATATTTAATTTAAAATAATTTTTAGATAATGTAAAAAAAATACTCACGGGTAACAAAATTAAAGTCACTTTTATACAACGAATTATATAATTTAAAAACATAAAAAATAAAATAAATAATGTGATAAAAATATATATGAAATATAAAAAAGTTATAAATTTTTTCATTATATATAGTATATCGTTATTTTTTGTTTATCTATTGACTAATTGATATGACCTTTAAGTCAAGCCAAGGGCCCAATATGTACCGTTATATTCAATAGTAAGGTCAACTTGCAGCTTTAAATTGTCTCTATTGATGATTTAAGACAAGAAGTAAAGTTATTAATTAAGTAAGTGTTTTATTAACATAAACTCACTTGTTTTTTAGTTGAAGTATTTCAGAGTAAGTTACAATTAGATTTTTTTTAAAAAATACCCCACCCATGTATTTATTAACATACTTCAATTAAAAAAAATGAGTGTACATTAATAAATGCTTTTGAGATCTTTTAACGTATATTTAGTTTTTTTTAATTGAATATATTTACCAGTTATAATTAAAAAATCATCTTATAACATATAACTACAATTTCAACTAAAAAATAAGTTTATTTTAACAATTTTCATTAAGTAAATGAAAACTGAAATAATAAATAGGTAGATAGATAAATAAACAAGACTAGATCTCTATTCTCTCACCTAGCTTCCATTATATAACTTTTAATGTTAGATTTTCAAATCTTAATTAAAATAATTATTTAAATATTGACAAATTAGTACTCTTGACTTAATAATAAGTGATTTTTTTAAAAGAAATGGAATAAAGTACTTAACTACTGTTATGACATTAATTTAACTTTTTATTTTGTTATGCCAAGCCAACAGTCCAACCAATTTTATACCAGAGTTCAGTCTTAACTCTTAGATCTAAGCAGACAATCTCTTTATATTTAATTAGAAAAATGTTTTGATAATTATAAAGTTTTATATAGCTTAAGAGTCGAAACTATTAATCGTTTATAAATTCTCTTTCTTTTCAATCATCAATGAGTCTTTTATTATATATAGACAAAACTGTGACTGATCCATCAAACACTTAAGTGATAATATCATGAATACGAAGATTCTAATAATGTTTGTGGATTTGATAGAACTTTTAATTATTGGAAATTAATTATTGTTCCTTTTGTATTACGAGGAAAAAATGAGTATATGCTCGTGACATTGTTACAGTGTGAATCACGGAATTTGTTTCTTTAAGAATGCAATGAGATCAAGGTAATGACATTGCCGCATGCATTCACATTGCTCAAGTCTAATTAATAAAATTATGATTTCACTAATTACGTACTATTTTATATGCTAGCTTTCCAGTTTTTATTTGGCTTTGCCGTTTCATGAGTAATGGGTTCACAAAACTTTAACGAACAATTCAACCCAAATAACAACTTCTATAATTAATTAACTTTCCTTTATTCAATTTTTTTCCAAGTTGTCACATTGGTCACGGGATGTTATTGTATTAGTTTTTTCTGGAACAAATTCGCAGAGGAATTCTTCTGCCAACATTATTAAATTAAAAGGAATGTAACAAGGAGTTCTTTCAATCCAAATACAATAATAAACACAAACAATTATAGAAAGGTTTATTTAATAATTAATAGAGTCTAATGGGTTAACACAATAATCAGAGAACTGAATAAGAGAATTGAGAAGAAAATTATAACCAAAGAATAATTTACCTTTATAGATCCAACAGTACGACTAAATCACAAGATTCAAGTTATTCCATTCCGCAAGCGACCAAAATGATCATATCATGATATGCCAAAGCATTTAATTTGCCACAACTACTTAACTCCTTTACTAACAAGCGTACCTCTATGCTGAAGATAATGTTCGTCGCATTTAAGGAAGAACAAATGAGATTTGATTCTCCATATTCATGAAAGTAATTTGTTTCTTTGCTTCACGCAACTTGGGGTCAACAACTCTTTTTGATCGATATGCAACTTTCCCCGATGACCACTAAGATGAGTGGCAAGGTAAATTTGGATATAACTCAACTCTATAAAATTAAATTTTAAAAAAGAATTATATCTGAATTATGATTTATCTTGAAATTATTTTTAATCAACATGAGATTTAAGTTTTTTTAACACACTCCCTTAATACATATTATCAAAATCACCTCTCTTACGTGAATTAATTTGAGTAAATCTATATGATTGTGTTTGACAAAATATTTTAATTATTTTTTAATTTTTTTACTAGCTAAGAAATATGTTTGACTACTAGATAAATGGATTTTAAGAAAAATTTAACGTTTTTTGATATATTATTTGAGATGACGTTTAATAAAATTTCTAATTTTTTGTATTTATTCTTTTTTTGCCTTTAAATGTTTATTAGATTTTATTTTTAATCTTTTCTATTTAAGGTAAAATTTTATATCTATATATGTAATTTTATATTTTTAGATATTTCAATAGATAATTTTATCAAATATTTATGATTCAATAAGATAACTTATTAGTTTTCAACTTTTAATTAATTTTTCAATTAATTTTATGAAACATAACCATAAATATTACATATAACTATTTATGTGAATTTGCGACAAAAATTAATAAATAATATAAATTAATTATTTATTTAGCAAAAAGGGACAAATGAAGTAATATTTAGCAAAATGGTGCACCCATTCACGCCCAAATGGGGCGTATTGCATCAGATGTTGACACGTGGCAGCATCCAGACGGGGCGCGGTATTTTCGTAAACTTCAGACGGCCATAACTTTTGACCGGGACGTCCGATTGAGACGAAATTGATGGCCACGGGCTCGAAATTGAGAGGAGAAGCCGTTGGCAAGTTTCCAAAGGAGACTTGCCCAAAATTTTTTCCCAAAAGAGGTCTCTAAGTGCCTCAAATTTGCGATTTAGTCTTCGGAGCCCCAAAAAAATTTCTGTTCTCTGATATTTTATCTACTCAATCAGTGAATTGCAAGCTATTCTTTATTTATCTAATTATTTCTCTTAATTTCGAGCGTTTTGACATAAAATACGTCTCCATCGGACATTGCTACGAGAAATTACGACTGTTCAAAGTTATACGCATCGTCAAATCTACACTATAATTTTGGACCATTTATGCATTTGTTAAGCCAAAATTGTTTAAAAATGTACAGCAAGAACCTTGACGTACATTGTTTCAACTTGTGCCAAGTCCATCATCATATACACAGAGAAGAAGCAAAACAGAACAAGAAAGAAAACATGTGATCATGTCTTTCTCCCATTCACCTTCTTCATCAGCTCATGCTCATAGTTGGCAGAGTAACCCTTTAATTCCCACAAACTACTCTCAGAGTAACCCTTGTGGCCATGGCTCTTGCGGAATCAAATCACGCTATGGCAAGGACTATTATGTACGCCCCATCAACTTAACCAACATCAACAGTTAATCATTAACCCAAAGCCCTAAACCCCTAACACTAAAACCATCAACACTAACCAATTATCCAAACACACTACCCCTTAGCCCGAAACACATAAACCTTATCCCCCTAAATCATTAACCTAATCCAACAATTAATCATTAACCCAAAGCCTTAAACCCCTAAACTGAACCCACTAAACCCTAAACAATTAACCAAATCCAATAGTTAATTAACCCACAACCCTAAACAAATGCATAAATGATCCAAAATTATAGTGTAAAATTGACGATGCATATAACTTTGAACAATCGTAATTTCTTGTAGCAATGTCTGATGGAGACGTATTTTATGTCAAAACGCTCGAAATTAAGAGAAATAATTAGATAAATAAATAATAGCTTGCAATTCACTGATTGAGTAGATAAGATATCAGAGAACAAAATTTTTTTGGGGCTCCGAAGACTAAATTGCAAATTTGAGGCACTTAGAGACCTCTTTTGGGAAAATTTTTTGGGCAAGTCCCCTTCAGAACCTTGCCAGCGACGTCTCCTCTCAATTTCGAGCGCGTGACCACCGATTTCGTCTCAATCGGACATCCCGGTCAAAAGTTATGACTGTCCGAAGTTTACGAAAATATCGCACCCCGTCTGGATGCTGCCACGTGTCAACATCTGGTGCAATACGCCCCATTTGGGCGTGAATGGGTGCACTATTTTGCTAAATATTACTTCATTTACCCCTTTTTACTAAATAAATAATTAATTTATATTATTTATTAATTTTTGCCGTAAATTTGCTCAACCCAAAAAAACACAATTTGACTGGATATATGAATATATGTATGTGATGGTTAATATGTAATGAGAATGTGAGAGTGTGTTTGGAATATTAACGGTAAGAATTAAATTATTTCAATAATTAATTATATATATAATTGATTCTTGTTATGATAGAATATAATGATAACCAACGAGAACGGGATAATTGACTATAAACTAGTTAATGATTTTAAACGATAATAAAAATAACAAATGTTTAAAGCATATTTTAATATGTTTGTGTCTAAAATTTTGTTACAATTACTTTTTACTTAACAATAGGTTTCTTATACATAAATTATATGTATTCTTACGGTTAATAAAAATATATTACAATTTATTAAACTTATTAAATATAATATTATATTTAAGGCTTGATTACATTTTTCATTCAAAATTTTACAATGCTGCGAATTCCCTTCCCCCTCTCCAATTTTTTTTTTTACGAATTTTGCCCCATGTAAAAAAATTGTCACAATTAAGAAAATTTTGCAATAATTTTTTCATTAATTTTGATGACTTTTTTTATGTGGGAGCAAATTTTTTAATGTTTTATTAACTAAGGGGAAAATTTTGGAAAAAAAGACTTAAATATATTTTTATCCCTATAATCTAGTATTTTTTAATTTTTATCCCTATAAGTTTATTTTACTTTCATTTTAGTCATTTGAAATGTGTTTATTTTATTTTTTATTTTTAAAGTATTTTAGATAACGTTTTGAACAGAAAACAAATGTTTTGAATACTGAAAAATATTATCTAAAGTATTTTAAAGACAAAAAATAAATTAAATATATTTTAAAAGGAATA
>PYAF01001862.1:1726750-1742295 GCA_007407185.1 Glycine tomentella
TTATAAATAAATACTATGATAATACTTGGGCTTAATTAATCTATTTTTTATATGAGACGTGGTTTATTCTTAATTTGTAAACGTTTACGTAATATTTGGTTTCACTTAAATTTACTTGCAACTTGTATTATATAAATGCTAGTTTATTTAAACTTAAAAAAAAGTGATTTAAAAAAATTAGGAAGTAATTTTTTAAGAAGAAAATAACTTTGTTTTTTAAGAAAAACAGAATATAATTTAAACAAACACATTAAAAAAATTAGAAAATGTTTATTTTGATAAAAATAATTCATTTTAAAATAAAAAACTGAACAAACGTGCAGAAATAGCGTTATTACATTAGTAATGTTGAATTTTCATTGTTCAAAGTTGTTTCTTCATAAAATACTTTGTTCCAAGGAAATATAGACATTTGTTTCGCGTTTTAATTATCTCTGCCAAGAAAAATCTTGAGGGACAGTTAATTAGGTGAGAATATTTCAGGATATTTAGATGGAAATAGCCTATACTTTTGTTAGTTATACATGCTTTGATCTTTGTTACCAATGAAAACCAACAAAATCTAGCCTACATGAACCTATATATAAGTGAAAATCATAATGATATTTGTAACAAGATCCATGTCACAAGGGAAAAGATGTATCTGAAGTTGAGATAGGGAGTGAAGTCATAAGCCATAAGAAGATGCGTGAGCTTCCTGGCTTTTACTTCCATCATCGTTTATATGTCTTGAGATAGAGGCAGGTCCAGAGGTAGATAATATTTTATTATTTAATTAGCTAGAAATAATGTATATGTTAAAGTTGAGATCCTTGTTTAGCATGTCACCCTTCCCTCCGCCACTAATCTTGTGCACTATTCTAGCCATTTAATGGGTCCCTTCCAACACCCTCAAACCTTAAAAAGAGAAAAACTTACACTTTTTTCTCCATGGTTATCATTTTTCTATTAATAGAAAAAATAAAGAAACTAGCTAGGATTAGTTCCTTTTAAAAATAGACGTAATATAAACGGTAACTAATTAAATGCAAAAAAATATAACAATGGATAAATGATTAGTTCTAGTGATATAAAAAAATAATTCAGATATTTTTCAGTCATCAGCTCTCATTTTAGTCTCTTTCTTCAACAAAATACTAATAGCATATATTGCAACGAACGGTTCACAGTGATTTACAATTAAAATTATTGCAATACATATGTTAATATAAACCCAATGAATGAATAAAAGTAAAATTAAAATTAAAATAAAGATGTAAATACTTTGGTAAAATAATTTTTACTCAAAAGTTATTTTGCAAGAAATTTTTAAACATGCACTAAGTTTATAAGATTATTATATGTGATAAAGGATAGTTGTGATTTAAAAAATAAAAGATGTGTTAGAGTACAAGTATGAGTTAAAGTTCCACATCGGATAGAAATAGATAAATTGAACATCATACAAGTGGGGAGAAGACCCATAAACTTGAGCCTTAAGATTTTTAGTTAAAGTGTGATGTCTGATTCATTTACATGATTACTTAGGTATAAATCTCCCCTATATTTACATCCTCGATTTTCCAACAAAATGAAAAAAAAAAAAAAGCATTAGAAGTAATAGTGAAAGCATAATCATCCCACACCTCAGCATTCCATCGTAGCTCCGATCACAAACACGACGAACATAACTGGCCTATATTGTTAATAAACGGGGATTCCATCGGACAGAACAATAACAACAGATAAAGGAAATTGAAAGCGATAAATGGACACAAATATTTTACGTGGGAAAACCCTGAGGTAAAAAACCCACGGACAAGAGTAGAAAAATTTCACTATGGGAACTCCAACACTACAACCTCCCTTTTATCACAAGGAGAGAACAATTTTATCTCTCTCTTGAACTAGAGAATACTCCTCACAAAATTATACTCAAGAATAATATTATAACAAATAATATTATAAGAGAAGAGAAGAAGATTTTGGTGTGAAGAATATGAAGGAAGGGGGTCTTTATTTATAACCCCTAATCTTCCTCCCTTGGCTTGTTCCCACCGATGTGGGACTTGCCTCCAACATATATAAATCCATATCATTCACAAGACCCTCCTCACTTCTAGCACCAACTCTCCCCCATACCCTTCTTCCTCTCAAGTCTCAACACTTTCCTGGCTAGTGACAATTAAGACATATAATACCAAAAGCATTTCAATTTAAGTTACAGAAACTAGCATATCATATCATATATATATTTGGTGTGTTTTTGTCTTAGGACATATATATGGGTAACGCAGACTATGCATACCCTTCGGGTATGAACGTGGAGAGCGTGCACCGAGTGGCCATTCCACCCCGTCAACCCTTCTTCAAGTCCCTAAAGTACTCTATGAAAGAGACTTTTTTCCCAGATGACCCGTTTAGGAAGTTCAAGAACCAACCAGCCTCTAAGAGGTTCGTGCTTGGGCTTCAGTACTTCTTCCCCATCTTCGACTGGGCTCCCAAATACACACTCCACTTCCTCAAATCAGACCTCATTTCTGGCATCACCATTGCTAGCTTGGCCATTCCTCAGGGCATCAGTTATGCCAAGCTAGCCAACCTCCCTCCAATTCTTGGCCTTTGTGAGTTATTAATAATTTTACTTTCTACTCATTTTTTCATCACTTATTTTGCTCAATTTATTATTCTTTTGTCTTCATATATAAAATCTTGGCTTACATAAATAAGCAAGGTTAGACACCAAGGTGGCCTGTCTGTTAAATACGTACTATAAGTAAATTCTCAAGAAATATATAATGAAAAACTCATAGGAGTATTTTAATATTTTTTTAAAAAATAAAAAAAATCCAAGTCTCTATTAGTTGAACCATATAATTTGTTTTGGTCAATTTATATAATGGCCACTTCATTATTTTGATATAATTAACGGGGCAAGACGTATGAATGTGCAGATTCGAGCTTTATACCGCCACTGATTTATGCAATGATGGGAAGCTCACGGGATTTGGCAGTGGGAACAGTGGCGGTTGGATCGCTTCTGATGGCTTCCATGTTGGGTCGAGTGGTTAATTTCAACGAGAACCCAAAGCTTTTTCTCCATTTGGCTTTCACTGCTACGTTCTTTGCTGGAGTTTTGCAGGCATCACTCGGTCTCTTCAGGTGATTCATTAGTATATTTACTTCTATTTAATTAATAACATAGTCGGTATAATTGTCGTGATAATTATTAACATGGAGAATCTCCTGAATATATAGCCTAGTTCTAATTAATAACAATAATTATTTCCAAAAGTACTGCGTGAATTAATTTAATTACTGGGAATTTATTAAAAGGTGTTTGATCGAGTTTATGAAAAAAAAAATTTATAATTCTAATAAGGTTTTTTAGTCTAATTTATGCCACAAGTCTTCAAATAATAAGAAATTATTAAAAAAAATACGTACTTAAGTGATTTAGCTAAATGTATCTTATAGAGTGCAAACAAAAAGAAAATGATCCGCGGCATGTTCTTGTCACTTAATTGTCAGCATGTTTTATCTTTAAAACTTGATTAATTTATAAGTGGCAAATAAACTTGTAGTACTATTATTTAAAAGGAAAATATTTTCTGCAGTGTTCTGTAGTTCGCTATGGGCTGGAGTTTTTTGTCCTTTGGCCATAATTTGTCTCGTGAAACCATTTGTATTTTGCAATTATGAGATTCAACATCAACCCCTTTCCGTAACGCATATAGATATTATCACAATAAAATATTAAACTCTGGAATAAGCTTGTGCAGTGCGATTGGCCTGTTGGCTACTTCCACCTTCATTCATTTGTATTGGATGGAGCATTAATTTTTGTATCAATATAGTAGTATATGTGGTGTTAATTTTTATTTTTGTACTCATTTTACACGTTTTTTTATTACTAGATCTAGTATTTTCTTTTCTCTTCTCATTCTTTTTCTCTTTTATCAAAGTGTATATATCAAGAATATGAGAGAAACATTATATATATATATATATAATTAATTAATTTTAAATGGAGACAATGATTGACTTTCACTATTGGATTTTTTGCTTAAAATAGGGTTATTTATATTTATGAATGATTTAAAAAAGATTATATGTGTTTGATGAGGAAGCATGTGATGGAGGAGTGCAGGTTAGGGTTTATCGTGGATTTTCTGTCACATGCAACCATAGTAGGGTTCATGGGTGGTGCAGCTACAGTGGTTTGTCTGCAACAGTTGAAATCAATCCTTGGCCTTGAGCATTTTACCCACGAGGCCGATCTCGTGTCAGTTATGCGCTCTGTTTTTTCCCAAACGCATGAGGTACCTACAAATTCAAACACATGAACTCTACAGCTATATATATCTATTCCTACTTGTAACTTGTAATCTTCCTCCTCTCATATCTGCTGTTTATTTTTTTATCCATCACCGTACAAGACAGCACATTATTGCCACACCTCACACCAAGTCCCCACTAACATATATATAGCTCTGTAACTAATTATGTATTCTAAAAACAAATATACCATTAGTCCATTACAGTTTGAAGACATGATTGTTGTAAAATAAAGAGCTTAATAATCATACAGTGCGAAATAATTTTATTCTGTCAGTTAATTATAAATTATTATTAATATAATTTTTAAGATAATTATTATAAAAAATGCATAATTTTTTCTCTAAAATTACATTTTTTTATATAGATATTATTTAATTAAATTCAGGTGTAGTTCAGTAAAATTCATGAAAGCCTGGTTGTTGTAAAATTGGACTGAATTAGTTTCTAATAAAATTAATTTTAAATTGTTAAGCATAATTTTAATGTATATTCTGATTAAAATTTAACCATAAATTTACATCAAAACATGTGTTTTCTAATGAGAAAATATGAGAATTATTTCTTTATTTTCTAAACATAAAACACAAATAAGAACCACTTAATCATCAGTTACAAATTTTCTGTATTTTTAATTAATCAAAATTTTAAATACGAGTTCAATTGTTCAAATCAAATATAAATTATTAATCCGATAAGTATATATATTTTGTTAGCCAGATTTTAAGTCATCGTTAACTAGATTTACCTGTTTAGAAATATTGTACATCAACACCAAAAGATGTTCATGGATTATTTTCTGAAATTAAAAAAAGAATAAAAACTTCCCTTTCTCTGTTAAACTCATTGTTTGGTTGAAGTAGCATATTTTTGTTTTCTTATTTACTTATATTTATCTATATACAGTGGAGGTGGGAAAGCGCTGTGTTGGGTTGTTGCTTTATTTTCTTCCTCCTCGTCACAAGATACTTCGTAAGTGACATCTAGCTAATCCATGCCTTAATTATTCTACATATAGTGGAAGAATTTCACGTTTCACTTATTGTGTTGCATTATTTGGTGGGTAAAAGTTTGGATTAGAGGAAGGTTCATTAGAGGAAGGCATATTATCTTGTATTTAATCCTTTCATTAATTTCTTTGTTTTTTTATTTTATTCCTCAAGTAAAGTTGTAAAGCTAATTACCAAACTAAGAAAAAAAAAAAAAAAAACCAAATGTTATATTCTACCAAGATGGCAAGATCCGTGACTTTAACTGTTGAAGTGTGAAGGGACAAGATCCTACCCCCCCTTACCTCTTTTCCTTTCTTTTATTAGTGCCCTATTTTTCTAGGATTGGGATATTAAAATGATCAACTTATTCTTTCGATAAACTCTTTTTTTCCCATCCTAACCTACCTTCCCCCTTTTGATCCCTTATTCAATGTTAAAAAGTTTTTCCGAGGCAATTGACTTATATATCCTTTTTCTTTATGTTCCCAACTACAGCCAAGACAAATCAACATACTATATTATATCATAGACTATATATAGTAAATAATGTCCGTTTTTTCTATTATACTATTAGTTACTAGTATATAATACTATTGTAGTCAAACTAATCAAACTTGTTTCCATTCGGTTTCCACTTGGGAGCTATTATTCGATGAACTTGACAGAAAAGGACATAAATTCCCTTCACATTTTTATTCTCATATTATAATTGTTTGTTTAAAGTTAAACATACACTAATGATTTCTTTAAAACATTAGGACCCGTTTGTTTCAAATTCTTTAAAGAAAAAGTACATTTTTAACTTAAATGCACATTTTAATTAATATGTTTTTTAATACCACGTGGAAAGTTTAATACTCTATGTCACAAAATAATTATCATCTTAGATTATTTTACATAAACAAAATAATAACAAATAAATGAAAAATAATAGTTATTTTACAAAATTAATTTTATATTATCATTAATTCATTTATAAATCTAGTTCATTATTAATATATAAGGGATATAAGCTAGTGAAAAATAATAATTCACGCTACATTAAAAAAAAACTGAAATAATAATCATTTTAAGACTTTTTTCTTTCCTACACAACAAATATATGAGATGGGAGAGTAATGTATTACTTATAAAGCAACAAATTCTTCTTTCTTCATTTTGTGTCATAAGAAATTAGGAGATGTGCATTATAATTTTAAATTCCCAAAAGTTGATTTTCAACTTTTATCCAAACATAACCTAAGCTTTTGCGATTTGGGATTGTGATGGCAGAGCAAACGACAGCCAAAGTTCTTCTGGGTGTCAGCAATGGCACCACTGACGTCCGTTATACTGGGAAGTCTTCTGGTCTATCTCACACACGCTGAGAAGCATGGAGTTCAAGTGGTGAGTATCGTATTTCCATTTTCCAAGTTCCAAATAGCACTACCATTTTGTAACGCACTCATGAGTTATGACTTTTGCGCTCGACCAAACACAGCATAGTGCTGCTATCCTGCCTGATAGGAATAGGACAGACACTGAGGCTCACATGTATGAAGGCCTTTTAGGTTCTTGTCATTGGCCCAATCCTAAATTATTGTCCTGCCCTACCACACAACCACCACTCTGTGGGACCCTTTTACACTTTCCCAATTGGGCCCCGTTCACTTTAGCCATTGGCCCGTTTAGTCAATAGTATTTTCTTGTTATCCATTATTTGTTTACTACACTATCATTCAAACAATTTTTCTTGGCTGAGAAAAAGTTTAGATTAGGAAAAACCACACTCCATTGTTAGGTTAGAGAAGACCACCAACCTTAATTAGCAAGAATTTATAATGGAATTTTCATATTGTTTACTAGCAAGAAAATCTAAGAATTGAACTCAAATTACAGCTAGTGTGAGTGGAAGACTCAACCAGATTTTTCTTTTTGATAGACAAATATAAATATGTAAATTAGTATAGAAGCATCAGCGTGTCATAGTACAAGATTTGTAACAAGAAAAACACTCTTCCCCTACAAACTTGTAACCCATCTAATATGATACACCTCTCCAAAGTACCCAACAAAAGCTTAATAACGAGCTACCCATCGACAATCTAGAATCTTGACATATAAATATATATTGTCGTGAACCAATGGAAGATTCGACCAGATGTGTCAACTCTTATTAATGCTTTATTTTGTGAAGTCAAGTGATAGTAATAATGAATATTGTTTATTGATATGTTGTTTCAGATAGGAAATTTGAAGAAGGGGCTGAATCCACCTTCGGCAACGGATTTGGTGTTTGTGTCGCCTTATATGGGCACTGCCATAAAAACTGGATTCGTCACTGGCATTATAGCACTTGCGGTTAAGTATCTCTCAATCTCATTTCCTTTGGTAGAGGGCAACCTTGTGAGTTGTGACATGCATGGTCCATCACTTAATAGCTGAATTGAAAATTCTCAACTCTAACCAGATATCAATAACACCCTTACTAATATATGTTTTAAAACAGAGGTGTCAAAAAAAGTATTTTAACTTCTGAAAATAAAATCTAAAAAAAAAGTTGTATCATGTATTTTCTTAAGCATCTTTGAGCATGTCTATATAGATAGTTTAATTAAACTTTTATTCAATATTTTTTATTAAATGAAAAAAGCAATCACATGGTCCGGATCCTTTCCTAATTTGGCGAAGTTGTGTTTGGTCTTTGAAAAGCATTGTTGTTGACCAAGCAAAATAATATACAGTCACATCAGATCACTTTCTTTTTTTTGTTTTTGTCGACCTCTGCTCTGATCGAAAGTTTTTTATACTAGGTGCATGCAGCTTTTTTTTTTTTTTTTTTTTTTTTTTTTTTTTTTTTTTTTTTTTTTTTTTTTTTTTTTTTTTTTTTTTTTTTTTTTTTTTTTTTTTTTTTTTTTTTTTTTTTTAATGACACTATAGTGTAGCCTTTGGCAAATAGAACAAAACTGGACAGAACATAACATTCGAAATCTATACCATATTTGTTTTATTTTTAAAACAAAAAAGAAGAACATAATAGAACAAACAAGGTCTTAAGGACAGGATTGACGATCTTGTGCAGGAAGGAATAGCAGTGGGAAGAAGCTTTGCAATGTTTAAAAATTATCATATTGATGGCAACAAAGAGATGATAGCTATTGGAACCATGAATATTTTCGGATCGTTCACCTCTTGCTATCTCACCACTGGTAATTCTTTCACTAATAAAAGTTAGTATAAAATGATGCTACAAGACAAATTTAGCAAATTTTTAATATACTCTTTTAAACACTTTTTATTATATTGACTAGAATTTATTAAAAATTACAATTATTTGGAATCTCATATCTCATTTAATGAGTTTTACTCTTAGATTTTATATTTTCTATAAATTCTTAACCAATAATATTAAAGAAAATGTTAGAGATTGTATTACTGACAATCATATATAAGTTTAGTACTTCATCCAGATCGAAGTAGTTGATAAATTACAATATTTTTTAATCATTCATGTTAATTTAATTATTTTTTTACTTTTTATGTTCATTAATGTTGTATTATAATGTATTCATGTCATATGATTTGTAAAATTTGTTATATATTCCCATGTTGTGTTATATCACCTTTGGTACAATTTATAAGAAATAAGTTATGGTGTAAAATAGGATCGAATGTAGTATTACATTTGTGCCTCGTGAATGGGGTCTATGTTTTCAAGCTTTTCACTAGGAAGAAAAAACAACAAACTAATCTAACAAACTTGGCATAAAATGAATGTTGTTTCAGGACCATTTTCGCGGTCAGCAGTGAACTACAATGCTGGGTGCAAAACTGCTGCATCAAACATTGTAATGGCAATAGCAGTGATGTTGACATTGTTATTCTTAATACCCTTGTTCCATTTCACTCCCCTGGTGGTGCTATCAGCCATAATTGTATCAGCAATGCTCGGGCTCATAGATTATCAAGCAGCCATTCATTTATGGAAAATCGACAAATTTGATTTCTTAGTGTGCTTCACTGCTTATGTTGGCGTAGTCTTTGGCAGTGTTGAAATTGGCCTAGTCATAGCAGTATGTATCACCACTCTAAAGACTTTTTTTTTTTGTCTTAGATCCTGTTTGAATAAACTTCTCAATAAACATTTGTAGAAAAAAGACAAGATAAAATGAAAAAAGCTCTTCCCACATGTTAAAACTAGCTTATATATTAGTTATTTCGTGGAAACACTTTCATTCAACTTCTTCAAAAGCTAATTTTAACTGAAATCTAAAGCTAATTTTAATTTTTGAAAGAAACTTATTTTATTTTATTTTCATATAAGCAGTTATTAAGAAGTTTTTTTTTCTGTTCAAACAGGACCTTATAATTGGGTTCTATTACAAGGGTTAAGGAGTCTAATGTGTTGTTTTCTGTGAATATTCAGGTTGCAGTATCTCTTCTTCGAGTACTTCTATTTATTGCAAGGCCAAGGACATTTCTCTTAGGCAACATTCCAAATTCTGCAGTATACAGAAATGTGGAACAATATCCAAATGCAAATCATATTCCTGGAATCCTAATTCTTGAAATTGATGCACCCATTTACTTTGCCAATGCAAGCTATTTAAGGGAAAGGTAAGTTATCAGTTGTTTTGCCCCTATTTGCATGCAAAAATACTGCCTCCAATTAACTTGTAAATTCACCACAAAATTTTGTTCTTAGGATCACAAGGTGGATTGATGAAGAGGAAGATAGAATCAAAGCTACAGGGCAAACCAGTTTGCAATATGTTATAATGGACATGACTGGTAAATTGTTGATTAAAGTAATGAAGTAATTGACAATGTGATTAATAAGATTATTAGTTTAACTTGCAATGTAATTTTTTTGGCAGCTGTTGCTAACATTGATACAAGTGGAATAAGCATGCTTGAAGAGTGCAAGAAGACTGTTGACAGAAGAGGGTTACAAGTAATTATTTCTTTTTCCTCTTGTCTGATAAGAGGAGTGGTTCTTCAAAAAAAAAAATATTAATTAAATTTATTAAATATTACAAAATCAAGAATAGAGTGGTGAATAAGAAGGAAAACCTACAAAATTTATAATTTTCAATAATTTTAGTCAATAAAAAAATGTGTTTAAAAGAGTATGTTACATAACTTCTAGCATTTCTCACTAAGCTAATTATATAACTAACATTTTTGGCTAAATAGTTTTACTTTGAGAGACACATAAAATTGTTTTTTATAACCATTCCTTCCTATGTGTGTAGCTTGTTTTGGTGAATCCCGGAATCGAGGTGATGAAGAAGCTGAACAAATCCAAGTTCCTTGATGAACTGGGGCAAAAATGGATCTATCTGACAGTTGAAGAGGCTGTTGGTGCATGCAACTTCATGCTCCATTCATGCAAACCGAACCCCATGAAGGATGAATCAGAAGGTTGGAACAATGCCTAATAAAATAAAGCATTGTTAACCTTAATTACAGTATGTGGGTGAGAGTTTGAGAATCATGCTGCGGAAAGTTTTAGAGTGATAGTTGCATGAGTATTTTAATTTCTCAAGATACTGAGTTGGAGGAAAGTTTCCAACGTAGGCTGTTGAATCTTTATATATCATGCATGCTTAATAATCTATTCAAATAGAAAGTGGCAGCAATTGAATTGAGAAGTGTTCCGTTGGAAATTAATGTTATAGAGCTGATCAGTGATCAATGGAAATTATAAATAAATTTTTAATTTCGTTCTCATCTCTTTCATTTTCACATTTTTTATAGTTTTTGTTGTTGTTACGAATTAAAATAAATTAAAAAATCCGACCAAAAAGATAATTAATACAATATGTAATATTTTAATATGGAATTTACATAACAATATAACCTCAATATAATTCATGAAACAATATAACCTCATCCCTTAATATGGAATTTACATAACAATATAACCTCATCCCTTAGATGTAAAGTCTCACTATGAAGCACGGATCAATTGAAACAGTTATTTTAACTTAACAAAAATCTTAAGTTTAAATCATAGGTATTATATTAAATACTCTAAGGGTGATCTTTATCAAACTTTATCTTCTATAGTGATTATATTCAACTTTGTATTTTCTTCTGCTCCGAACCTTTAATATTATTATTTGTCCCTTTTAAGTTTTAATATTCCAAGATATTTCTTTGAAAGCTTTCACGGAGATTACCATTAACAAGTGAGGGCCAAGAAGGGCCATCTCCACCTCTCTCATTCCTAGTGTTTCCACCACTATCTCTTGCAATGCATATTCCAAGACTTGGCCTTGTATCTAGAGGTGTCAAATTAGACTATTTGGGCCTGCCAAGTCATAGTGTGAGTGAGCCCAACTTCTTGATTTTTCTCACCTGAATCATTTACCTGCTCACATTTCTATTTTTGCCTATACCCATCTAAATGATTGATTATTTGAATATTCTTACCTGTTTTTTTTTTTAATCCTTATTAACAATTGAATTTTGTTTCGCCACTGACAACTAGCCAATAATAGTGTAAAGATTTCTCCCGATTAAACTCTACAAATTATCCTGTCTCCACCTGTAAGGTATGGAAATCCACCTTTATAGGCTTGCCAACTATTGAAGTCATGACCAACTATAAACTTTCATTATAATAAATTAAATTGAGACTAGGAAAATAGTCTATACTAGGGCTCTGTCTTTGCTGTTGGTGAGACAAAATTACCAACAAAATTTGAACTTCATGGTGTAACTTTCATTTAAAAGTAATAATGATTAAATATCATCTAGTTCCTTTATTAATTACGTTTTTCTTATGTTATATCATATCAAACTTTGCCATATAGAAACTATTATCCATGTCCATATAATATTGAAACCCCTATAGTCGTCATAGTTTCATTAAAGTGTCCTTCATTACATTGTAATCAATATTCTTGCATAGCAACTTAAGTACTAAAGCATCATGTCATGAGCCATATAGCTCCTAAAAGACACCATCATCAAAATACACCATTTTTTGTGATAAAGTTCACTTTTTCTCTAATTATTATACTTATCTTGTTGTCAAAGATCTTGTTACAAAATAATCTTATTTATGATCCCTCTTGTATATGATGGTTTTTCTAGCGACAACTAGGAATCATTTTTTTGTGTGAAGAAAACAATTCCCTCATTAGGATTTTTCCAAATATCCACTTCCTTAAAACACTCACTAAAAAAAGACATTTTTTGCTACTATAAAATATCGTCGTCTTGATCAGAATTTAGTATTATTACTGTTAATTGGAAAAATATGATATGTACTTGTTAGATATAGAAAGAGAGAACCAATAAGTTGTGGTTTGTTCATGTGGGAGTGGGACTGAATTTAGTCCCTCAAATAAGGCTTTGAGTCTTATAAATATTTTGTACACATTAGTAAAACAAAATATAGAAAGAGAATTTACAACATAAAAATAAAAATAGAAATGATATCTCCAAATTTTGAAAGGGTTTTTTCTTCTAAAGTGGACCAAAGACAAAGATCGCGTGTTCCGACTTCCGAGTAACATTCAGTTTCACACTTCACTCTCTGTACTCTTCACTTCTTCTGTCTCTACAATCTCGACGCTGCTAAATAAGGTTCTTCTGCCACTGTGAACAGTGAATTAATTGTTCGTGCTGTTATGTTCAATGGCACCCTTCCAGAAAAAATCGAAGACCAAGAAGAAGACCAAGAAGTTCAAAAAACACAAACAGGTGAGCCTGGTCCCCGTTGAGCCCAGAACCAGTGAGACCGATTGGTGGGACTCTTTCTGGCACAAGAATTCTACTGTCCCAGGTATCTTCCCCCTCTCTAATCATTTCAAAGTTTCAAACTTTAATGATTTATCATTCATGTTGTTCTGGAATGAAAGAACCCTTTCATGCATGTGTTTCTCTACTGTTATCACTTTATCAATTGTAGTTGGTGAAGAAATCATGGGGGTTCTACCCATGGATTTCCTTCCCACACTCCATTGTTTAGGTCAATTATGTCATTTCAATTATTGGGTTCTTGGGTGGTGTTATGGATATGACTGATTTGATTTTGAAAAGAAAAGAAAAAACAGATTTTTATGGATATGATTGATGCAAACCTGCAGGATACACTGTACCTGGTGATGAGGCAGAAGGGTTTAAGTATTTCTTCAGGGTGTCAAAGACAACTTTTGAATACATATGTTCCCTTGTGAGGGAGGATCTCATATCAAGGCCTCCATCAGGGCTCATCAACATAGAGGGAAGGCTTCTTAGTGTTGAGAAGCAGGTTGCCATTGCCCTTAGAAGGTTGGCATCTGGTGAGTCTCAAGTCTCAGTTGGAGCTGCCTTTGGGGTTGGACAGTCAACAGTTTCTCAGGTGACTTGGAGATTCATAGAGGCGCTGGAGGAACGTGCCAAGCATCATCTCAATTGGCCGGATTTCAATCAAATGCAGGAAATCAAGCTTGGTTTTGAGGCATCCTATGGGTTGCCTAATTGCTGTGGAGCCATCGATGCAACGCACATCATGATGACCCTTCCGGCTGTCCAAACCTCGGATGATTGGTGTGATCAAGAGAAGAACTACAGCATGTTGTTGCAGGGAATTGTTGATCATGAAATGAGATTTGTTGATATCATGACAGGTTTGCCTGGGGGCATGTCGGTTTCCAGATTGTTGAAGTGTTCGGCATTTTTCAAGCTATCGGAGAATGGAGAGCGTTTAAATGGAAATGTGAAAGCTTTCGGTGGAGATGTTATAAGAGAATATGTGGTTGGTGGGTGCCGTTATCCTCTTCTTCCGTGGCTTATGACTCCTTATGAAACTAATGGGGCTAATGGCGTATCAGTTCCACAGTCTACTTTCAATCACAAACATGGAGCTGCAAAGCTACTTGCTGTGAGGGCATTCTCATTGTTAAAGGGAAGTTGGAGAATCCTGAGCAAGGTTATGTGGAGACCTGATAAGAGGAAATTGCCAAGCATTATCTTAACATGTTGTTTGCTCCATAATATAATCATTGACTGCGGAGACACCTTACAACAGGACGTTGCCTTGTCTGGTCATCATGATTCTGGATATCAAGAACAATGTTGCAAGCAAGTTGATCCTTTGGGGAGGACCATGAGAGATAATTTGGCCAAGCATTTGCGACAGAAATGTAATTAGATGTTCATGGTAGTTCTGATGATACACCTTTGTACATCTGATCTAAAATTTGACTTTTGGCTTCGGCATTTTGTTGTTGATCTTAAGAAACGGAGTTTTCCTCCCCTTTTTGGGTTGGGAATTGGGAATTTATCCCCTTGTTTTTGGTTAATGCTAATTAGCTTTCATTCTTGTAGGATAATTTATCAATGAACCATTATATCGTAGCAATGAGTACTAATGTCGTCAGTCTTATTGCATTTTATGCTGAACAAACGATGCTTAAGATACAAACAAAACAAAGAAAAAAGGAAGATAATTGCATGGCGCCACAATGATAATCAAAGTAATAGCTAGACAAGAACGGCAAGTCTAACCAAGAAGGAAGTAAGATGGAGGGGGATTATTCAGAAAATGAAATGGCGAAAATTCCATCCTAGTTTCTTCTGAGTGAACATTACATAACATGTACAGTAGGATCTCTACGCTACAAGAACAATAGATCCTCTCCGTAGAAAAACTTTTAGGGTCTTGAACTATCTCTAGATTCTAAAGAAAGATTTACAAGCATGAAAGTAAATGTCTCAAGTCATTTGAACTATTCTAAAATCCTGCTGACTTAATCTCCCTTAGTGGGAGGTTGCATGCATGCACAAAAGTGTGTTTTCTTCTTCCTCTTCTGGTAGTTTCTTCTCGTGCCACCAGCATAGAGATAATCTCTCAAAAGAACTTTTGAATTTCGTTCATCCATCATTGCTTTTCCTTTGCCTTCTTTTTCATCATTCAACTTCAGAAGTAAGAATTGCAGTCTTTGCACTTCCAACTGCAGCCGTCCTATTTTTTCAGACCCTCTCCGAGCCTGTTCTGAAACTCTCCTTCTGCTGGCACTTCCAGTTTCATCTGGTTTTGCTGTTGACTTCCCAGCAAAGGACGAGGTACCCTCTTCTACATTCTTCTTCAACTTCTGGTTGGCATCAAACAACTTTGTGATGGCTTCTTGAGTAGCTTCAAGCTGTCCTTTCACGGTATCATACTCACTATCTTTTCCCTTTGTGCTCTCAGTAATTTCTATCTTGCTCATCAAATCTTGCACGGTAATTTCAAGGTTTGTCAACTTCTGAGAATCAGAA
>PYAF01001862.1:1742395-1760307 GCA_007407185.1 Glycine tomentella
GTCCTTTCACGGTATCATACTCACTATCTTTTCCCTTTGTGCTCTCAGTAATTTCTATCTTGCTCATCAAATCTTGCACGGTAATTTCAAGGTTTGTCAACTTCTGAGAATCAGAATCAAGTCTTTCTAAAATCTTCCTCCTGTTGCCATCTTCATGAGGATGTGGATGTGGATGTGTCAATCTTCTTGAGATCTCTAACTTGTCCACACTCAACTCCTTCTCAATCAAGGACTCTACCGAAGGATATTTGTTTTTGGGTTCCTTGGTTGCTCTCTTTTGATGGTATCCAGTAGGTGCGATGGCCATTTTCTGCGCCTTGCCAACAGTCAGGCCTATAATGCCATCCTTATTAGCTGTTTCCCACAATTCAAGCATCTGATCATCATTCTCGAGAGTTCCTCTCCTACTTAACCCGTATGAACATTCAGACTTTTGATCAAGCATGATGTCTTTTGGCAGAACTTCAATTTCTGCCACAGGGACATCTGACACTGATTTTTTTGCCTTATGTTCACCAGAAGGTCCACCTCGATGCTGCTCCTTTGCTTCATCCATCTGAGTAACATACTTGCTTGCCTGAATATTTCCTTGGTGCCGGCTGATTCCAGATTTTAATACTTGAATCTCTCTCATTTCATCCTTAGTTTTGAAACTTCCATTCATCTGTTTAACAGCCATTTCAATTGCACTGATCCTTTTCTGCAAGTCTTGGAAGTCTGGAAGTGCATCTGTTGCCATAGCATTCTGATCTTCAGCTGTTTGTGGACCACCTACAGCATATTTGTGATCCGTCAAATCTTTAACCTGGAAACAAAGATTTAAACAAATTACATCAATATAAAATATGCAATAGTGGCTGGTTCCCAGTTGAAGACACCATGTAAATTACCTTTAATACTTTGTAGTTATGAGGATTTACATGTGCAAGTGTCTGCATCTCCAAGGCTGTTATACTATCATTCAAAGCACTAACAGCAGGGACATAAGCAGCCAACTGACCACGTAGTCTCCCATTTTCACCTTCCAACTTGTTAACTGTTTCTTTCAGCATTTCACTTTCCATACCTTTAAAGTTGCTTTTGCGTTCAAGATCTTCACATGCATCAGCTAGCTCACGGACCTTCTCTTCAAATAATGTTTCATTGACAGCAGAAATCTGCAGTCTGGTATAGAGTGTGGCAGCCTGAGTCTCCCATTGTTCAATCTCATTTGTTCCCTTAAGCAGTTCACAATTTAGCTTCTCTTCCCTCTGTTTAATTTCTCCAAGTTCTTGATGCAGGTGCCTCATTTCAGCCTCCAACTTCTGATTCACTTCACAAAGGCATCCAAGTTCATCATTTTGAAGATCCTTGTCTGAGGATAATTTTAAAATTTGACTAGCTTGGTCTACAAGTATCACCCTAGCTTCATCATACTTGCTCTTCAGATCTTCCACCAATCCTTTTAATTTTCTTTTCTCATCATGTAAAGCACTAAACATCTTTGCTGCTTCCAAAATCTCATTTTCCTTTTGAGACAACAATTCCTTTCCATTCCTAATCTGACAATTTAGTTGATCATTAACGGATTGAACTAATTTTAATTCATTGCTTGACACTACAAAGGACTCTTTAAGATCCGAGTTTTCCATTTGTACATCTTCTAATTTGCCCATCATTATTTTTAGTTTGTTCTCAAGATCAGCATTTACTGAACAAAGTCTATCAAGATCTTGGCTTAGCTCTTTAAGTGTCTGGAATTTTTCAAAGAGAATGTTCTGGTAGATCAGAGAAAGATTAGATTGTGCTATTGCCTCATGAATCATAATGCAGATTTCTTCTTCCAACTTACTTTTCTCTTCACCCAGGTCCAGAAATCTTCTCATCAAGGCATTTTTCTCTTCAAAGGTTTTGCAACTTTCTTCCTTTATGTTTTGGTGATCCTCTTTAAAGTCTAACAGCTGTTTGCATAGGTTCTCTATTTCAGTTGTCATTACTTCCATTTTCTCTTCTCCTTTGCTTATTGTCAACTTCAATTCCTGATTCTTCTCTAATATCTTTTGTACCTCTGCTTGCAATGCCAAGAACTGCTTAGACTGGGTTCTCAACTCCTTATCAAGAGAATCTCTTTCTGTCAAAAGATTTTCGGCCTTTAATTTCAACTGGCCAAGGAATGCAACAAGAACTGAATTCTCAATGGCCACTTGCTGGCTTTCATTGAAAATTGTGACAAAAGAATTCTGTGTATCCTGAAGTTTGCCATGTATGTGGTTCAGAAGCTCCTGGTCGTCTTCAGTCACATCTTCACACCAAGGCTCACAGTTAAACTCGAGAGTCTTTAACACCTGAAGCAGCCCAATCCGTAGCATTTTAATCTTCTCAGACAACAAATTCATATCAACTTGCTTTTGAACATTGTCATTCTCCAACTTAGATATCAATCTATCAGACAGTTTGGAAGCCTCTAAGAGTCTTTGACACTCAACTAGAAGAGAGAAATTCTTCTGCTCCAAATCCTGGATACATTTCTGCAAGACGAAAATTTCCATTTGAGCATGTACACCTCTGTCCAGTTCATCTTCATATTCCTTTTTCTGGTAATCTGCATCTTCTTGGAGAACAAAAATCTGTAATTCCTTCTCAGCCAATTGACAGTCATTCAATTGCACAATTCTGGAATGCTCTTCCCTCTCAGCATATAAGGAAACAAGTAGCTCTTCCAACTTTTGAAGTGCAGACTCCCTTTCTGCTTTCAGTTCCAAATGCTTCAGTTCCAATTCACTGTGTTTTTTCCTAAGATCTTTCAGAGTTTGATGAGTGATGTTCAACTGTGAAACCAACGTTTCTTTCTCAGAGGAGAGACTGGACTTTTCATGGTCAAACAACAGACAAGAGTCTTCTAAAATCTTTGACTTTATCCTTAATCCTTCAAGCTCAGCATTCACATCAAATAGTGAACTTTCTAAAAGGTGGTTTTTTTCTGAGAGATTCTGCAGCTTCTCGGCTGTGGTTTGTAACTGAGAAAACAAGGTGGCTTTCTCAGAAGCAGAAGTGGATTTCTCCGCCAGCAAAGATTCAAAAGTTTCTTCCAATACCTTTACCTTTCCTCGAGTACTCTCAAGCTCAACAGTCAAAACTGAAAGGGATCTCTCCAAAACAGCGTTCTTCTCCAAGAGCTTCTCCATGATCTCCAGTTTTTCCTTTAGAGCTTTCTCGTTTTTGTAGGTTTCGCATCTTTCATTCAGCTTTGAGTTCTCATCTTGCAATTTCTTCACTGATGAGACAAAGCACTGTGGTTCTAAGTCAGTTGATCTGAAATCCTCCATCATGGATTCATGTCTTTTACTCACATCATTAAGCTCATCTTTTAGACTGTAAATTTCTTGCTGAAGAGCATTTCTTTCATCTACTTGCAGTCCAACCTCCAGCTCAAGTTTCTTTATTATCTCCCTCAGATTTAAGATCTCATTCTGTAAATTTTTTATAGACAAAGATGAAGATAATTTGATCTCATTTAGAGATGTGTTTTCCTCTTTGGTCTTGTGTATTTCGTCCTCTAAAGCCTGCTTATGGGATTCCGTATTCTCCAGAATTTCAGCCTTACTATGAAGGTCGGTGGCAAGAGATCTTAGCTCTTCCTGAGATTGAGAATGCAAGTTCTGAAGAGTTTGGAAAGCAGCTTCAGCCTCGATGAATCGCAATCGCTCCTCTTGTATGCAAGTCCAGAGTCTACCCAATTCCTTCTGCTTCTCACTAAGTTCTTCACTTTGAAATCCTAACTTCTGCGTCAAAGACTGCAATTCATTTTGCAGAGACTGATTTGATGTTTCCAAGAGAACACACTTCTGTTCAGAACTATGCAACTTTTCAACCCCATCATTTATCTTGCAATTTAGCCTATGCACCTCCTCTTGAGCACAAGAGAGTTTATGCTCCAAACTGGAAATTATCTCCAAGCATAGTTGATAACGAAGAGCTGCATCTTCCTTCTCTTCAGTAAGTTTAGCAATTTCTAACTTCATGCCCTCAATGTCATCTTTTGCTGCAATAGCCTGCTCATTAATTCTCCTTGCATTCTCTTCAGCTTGTATTAATCTTTCCTCTAGTTTTGACAACATCTCCAAGGACTGATTATATTGAACAAGGGCATCTTCCTTTTCAGCTTCTAGTCTAGCAAGGTCTTGCTTTAAGGATTCAGCTTCAGTTTCAGCTCTAGTAGCTCGTTCATTAAGTTCTCCTACATCCTTTTGAGCCGAAGAAATATTTTCCTTCAAGATTTGAACTTCAGCTTCAGCTTTGTTTGCTCGTTCATCAAGTCCTTGAGAATTCTCTCTTGCATGAGACATTTCTGATTCCAGATTGGACAATCTCTCCAAACTATGCTGATACTGAAGCAAGCCAGCCTCCTTTTCACTTTCCAACTTAGCTAGGGCTTTCTTTAATGCCAAAATTTCGGTCTCGGCTTTGGTCATGCGTTCAGACTCGGATAAGACTTGAGCTCTAGTATCTTGGCTTCCATTGTCTTTCCCATTAATCTCCTCCGAGTCAAGAAAATTAAGCCCCCTTCTTGCAGACTTTGCATGACTTACAGATTCTCCTGACATGAACAGATCATTGAGCTGTTTCAAACCCTTTCTGCTTATACAAGAATCAGCTTCATCAGTATAAGATCCATTTTGATTGATGGCATGGATATGAGTTGAAGCATCCTTTTGCAAGTCATCTGAGTCAAGATATGCACGGGAAAAGTGCATTGTCTCTGGTGTATGTGGTTCAGTCTCCATGGAAGAAACTACAGGTGAATCATCTGCTGGTGCCGGAGGAACTTGATTAGGAAATGCTTCGGCCATGGTATGATGGGCCTGACGTATCACTCCAGTTGCATGATCATATCTCTCAGCCAATGCCCGGTATGCGCGGTAAAACTCTTCAACTAATTTCATAAGCTCTGGGCGTTTCTTATAATACATTTCTGCCCTCCTCGCGAAGGAATCTGCATCTTCTTCAATAAGCCTGATCATTTGCTTCACCTTGGAATCCATATCTGTTCATGAGGAGGTACCGTTGAGATAAATTAATGTGTTTCAGGGTATTAGATGGATGTTAACAGCAAAATTTCAGTTTTCAAGTAGTAACTAAGGAAATAGATGATACAGGAAGTAGATATGACTTATTATCATGCACACAATAAAAGACAGAACTGATACTCTTGAGGTATAAAAGAAATATAATTTTAATGAAGATATATACCAACAAAGAAGATTCAGAAAGATATATCAAAATAAAATACTGTAATTTCATTAAATACTGGAGTACATCATGACTGTAAGTAAATTTGGAGGCCAAACCAGAAACTGGTTTAAACAATAATATATCTTTGTGCCAGACTTTCCCAAAAGGTGAAATATATATTGACAATTAGAAATAATAAGGCAGAACCTTTAGTGGCCAGTCCAATAACCTAAGGTTTTAGCAACACATATTTCAAAAGCCCAAATGTATAAGGTCCTATATCAATATCAGTAATTATCCATGAGATAATGAGACTATGATAACAAACAAATAATAAAACTAGATTTTAAATATAGAAGATGAAGAAGGATAGTGCTCAATTAGATTTTGTCCCCTGATTAACAGAATCATTTCTTTCTCCTATACATGAGAAAACAAGAAATGGGTGCAATCTGTTCTCCAACCATAGAGATGCCAGGTGATGAATAAGAACAATGTTACCATCTTAAACAGAATTGCTTCCAAAACCAGAATTACCTGTCAGATTCTCTTGAAGCCATTTCGAGTTCTTGGGGCTAATGTGACTGTCCCACCACCATGAATACATTCTTCTAGAATTAGCATGGGATAGAGTAGCCATCGCTCCGGCCAAGTAAATCAACACCAACAACAACACTGTGTCTTCTAATTTTGAATGAACTCAATCCGAGAAAGTTCAATGATTTACAACCAGAACCACGTTAACACAGATGGTATACGGAGTCTCTCTTGCTGCTAGCTTTTAGTCATTGTAATAAACAAAAACAAAAAGAATGCAAATGGTTCAGTTTCAGACTGAAACTTTTCAGATAAATCATAGACATTTTTTTCTCATCAAAGTAAAAGTAAATGATCAGAAACATCACCAGAAGCAAAAAGAAAAGAAAAATAAATAAATTAACATACCAGTTTAGTTAAACTCACAAGTTCCAAGAGTGAATGAATCAACAAACAAATATCTGACACACCTGAGTTACTGCTGATCAAACACAATTCCAATTAGAACCACGAAAAAAAAAAGTTTTACAGAATTTGGCTAGTAACAAGAACATAATTTATGCGCATGTCAGAAAAAAAAAATGTTCTAAAATATTTTTTTCATGAAGATCACTTATGAACAAGAGATGGCTACACCATACAATTCAAAACACATGGTCAATGAAGAAGGCTGTACTCATGGTTAAGAGATCAAACCTCAACAGCTACAAGTACAAAACATAAAGCTAATAATTCAGGTAACATGTTAACTCACCAAAAAAAAAAAAAATCAAACGTGAGACATTCGGTTCCAATTAACACCAACGGCCATAAACAACTTCAAATGCTTTCTCTTCTCTCTTTTTTTCTTTTTTATTCCATTTTCTGAGTCACCCCATGTTGCTTAGATCTCTCTGTTTTGCGGACAATGTTGTTTTGTTCCTGTTCTTGTTTCTCTCTCTCTCTCTCTCTCTCTCTCTCTCTCTCTCTCTCAGCTTTGCTTTTTATGCAGTGTAGGTTGATGGTACTGTCTCCCAGCATCTCAGAACTGTTAAAAGTGGAAAAGAAAAGAAAATCAGAACAAGTTGGCAGAGAAAAATAAAACAGAAAGATTACTATTAGGAAAAAAACAAAATAACATGGTAAAAACAAAATAAAAGGGTAAGTAAAATCAAATTTCATTAATGAGTAATTTAGAATCTGATTCTCACATTGCTCACATTAATTTGGTGCATTGACAATGAAAACGGGACATTGTGGTAAATGTAACCGCAATGGAAAGAAATATAATTTGGAATCTCTCAGTCAAAAAAAAAAAAATGGATTCTCAACTATGACTCTTTATTTCTTTCCGTTACTACAATCTTCATCAATAATAATAGTGATTAGTGAGTATCTTAAAATAATGGTTTTAAAATGATAATATAAAACACTACTATTAAATGAGAATGAAAAAAAAAAAGAGAATGATGAATCAATGAAATTATTTGTTACATTAAAATATTGAATAAAATAATACTTTAGAACTCGTTGTCAAATTGCTGATAATTAAAAGTAGTATCAACTACTATCAAACTTAGTTGCGTGTATTTTACGAGGAGAGGTATAATATGTGATTTAGCATTACCGAAAATTTCAAATACGTCGCCGACTTTAGGGTGAATTTATTCCATGTAATAATAACAATGGTTGCCGTTGCTGAATGGTGCATCACGGGGTGAACAATGAAAATAAGAAAAAAGCAACACTATTATTATTTTGTGCCAAAAAGCAATGGTTGTACCAAACAAAAGTCATACGCTCCCACATTTACAATCGATAAAAATACGTTATTACTTGAGCCCTTCACAGCTTCACAAGTCAAACCGACAAGTAATTTGGATTATTTTCATGGAAGGTAATAAATTACTATTTTCATGATCTTAAGAAGGAAATTCGAACTCTTGATTTTTATTCCTTAAATAAATTTTTTAATAAAAAAATATAGCTTAGATTATATATTCGTCAACTACTGTTCTTATAGACAATATAGAAAAAAATACGAGGTGATTTGATCATATTTACAGTATATTTTTAAGTTAATTCATATATTCGTCAATTACTCTTTTGCTTATAGCCAAGTTTATATATATATATATATATATATATATATATATTCATATATATATATATATTCCAACCTGGAATACTTGATTTTGATTGAATTGATATAAGTAGTTTTGCTTAAAAAAAATGTAGTTTAATATGAACAAATAGTATGTGGATCAATAGTGTAAAGAATTTTACAGCATATTAATTATCTAATCATATATCGTCAATGACAACACATTATTTAACAAATAATATAATTTTTCTTAATAATATTATTAATCTTTCTTACTTATTTTTATGAACTAGATATAATTACTAATAAATTTATTAATTTTAAAGCAAAACTTTAAATCATTATTTTTTCAAACAAAACTAAAGAAAATAACCGCTTTTTTTTTTTTACCAATACGGAATAATGTATTTTTAAAATCATTAAGTTAGTGTAATTTTAAAATTATTACAAAAATAATTTTAAAATGATAAAATTTTTATAAGTTTATAGTCAAATAATTTATAACTATTAATAATAGTAATTCTTTGCATACCACGTACTATTCTATTAGTTATAAAAGTGTAAAACAAAAAGAAGGTCGTAACTTATAACCTATTAATTAATACCGTATTAATAAAATTTTCAGAAATTATTCTAATTTGATAAATTAAACAAAAAATACTTTAAAAATAAAAAAAAATAGATTAGTTGAATAAAAAGTGGTATATAAATATAGAATAACCAGGTAAGTGAAGGAGGTGCAAAGGAGAAAATGACAAGTGTGGTATGAGAATAAGGGAGTGGTGGACATGCTAGGGACGGCGAACTTGCAACATCGCTCATGTCATCACGCCGCCCCAGCAAATTCCTTTGTCCCATTACGAGAATCACACGAGTTTGTCGTGCGAGATAGGAGAAGAGAAAATTATATATAATATATATACCCTAGACACAAATACCTTTTATTTCAAATTTAAATGGTTTAGTACACACACACAAAAAATTGTTTAGTTTTGTCTTTAAGGTAGTGGGCTGACTTGCGGATCTTTTTTTGGGAGAAATAAAAAGAAGAAAACGTAAGTGTAAAATAAGATAATTATAATATAGTAAAATAAGATAAAAACATATATTATAAATAAGTGATATTTAAATAATATAACTCAGTTTTTATATGGAGAAATAAAATTCAAAACAAATACACTTCGATTCAAAAAAATACATTAAACTTTCTTATATAATCGATATATATATATATATATATATATATATATATATATATATATTACAGTTTCGTTTCCTAATCGTCAAATTGGACATTAATAATGTAAATGTCACAAGCCCCACATGTGACTTTTTTTATTTTGTTAATTTGTTAACATATTTTAATAGTTGAAACATGTTTTAATTTATCATATCACCTTTACAAGTTCTTCCAATTTTCAAACTTCAACCACCATATATCAGCATCCTTCCTTTTGCAACAACCATACCTCCTTCACAGAATGACATTAACTAGTCCCAAACTATGCCACCCATGACCTCTATCCCACAAACTTTTAGACCCAATTAATGAAGCTTTAGCGACCAACCCATAATATATGCCACCAAAAAAGCCCTATATATAAATAAGAGTGGAGAGGAGAATATTCATTTCTTGCTTTGTAGGGAATAGCAAACCCATAATCGCAACTTTTGCGACAGTGAATAATGGTAGCTTTCACTTCCCACGCGGGCTATGCTTGTTGGCTTTGTTTAGGGATAAAAATCGGTCACGTCAAATATGGCTTTGGTAAACTTAAGTTTGGTCTGATTTATAATCATAAAATCTGAGTAAGATCTTCCATGTGTTATAGGCTAATTTTTAAAGTTATAATCATAAACTTCTCTATAAAAGTTTGTGATTCCAATATTATTTATTAACTTATAATAAAGGTTTTGCTTTACTATATCTTTATGGCATAAGTGCGCATGTGTGCTTGTGAGCTCAATGGCACGCGTAGAACATATAATAATCACGGATTCACGGTCTTCTAACTTCACCTCAACGTTTGTATGCTGCTTTGCGCCTTGTATAGGATGTAGTGACTGTTCTACTTCTTTTTTTTTTTTGAAAAATCTGCACATGGTACTAAGATAAGGTTTTGATTATTAATTTATGGGTGTGGTTACATTTTAGATGCTTATCATCACGATAACATGTTACAACGTCAACTAGACCAGCACACATTAATTAGATGTTATTTTGGACATCATTAGTCAATATGAAATTTCTAACTCCCTCACGTTTAGAATTAAATATGTTAAAAAGTAAAATGTACAAGACGAGGCATTTGTGAGTTGTCCAATAACAACCTAATAATAATAATAAGTGACTTAGTGTGTCTAATAACAATTAATTACTAAGCTAGCTAGATCTAATATCAATTTGTAATTAAATTTAAATCTAATTCAATCATAAAACTAACTCATGGAATAAAAATTGTCTTTCACTTATATCATATACTATTTCACTAATTAATGTGTGAAATCAAATATTGGGTCCGCTATGATTGTATCACACTTTCACATGACCAATACACGCAGCTATTTTAAGTTTATGCATCTCCTTTATTTTAGAAAAATTAGATCCTTGAACAAATTAACTCAACAGTAGGCTTAGAGTATGTATAATGCATAGTTATTTATATGAGTTATTTATTATAATTTTGTAGGTCTTATAATTTTATATAGATTTAAGTATTTTAAATAAAAATTCAATCCAATGTTAGGATTGTTAAAATGAATGCTTAAATTAATTTTATGAATCTTATGATACTTGAAAATATGTTATTTATGATATAATGTCATTAAACATCAATACTTATATAAGTATAAAAATTCCACGTCATATGTTCTGGTAAAAAAAAATAAAGTAACTCATGTAAACATCTATATTAGAGATGCCGTTGTCTTACAAATAGGCTAAAAATTATCAACTACGGATAACCCATGTGACTTAGTGAATTAAATATTTAAATGAATTGTCTTAAAAAAAATCATTTTTTTATATAATCTAAAACATTGAACTAATAGTACAACTAACCTTAAGCATGCCATATGGTAGAAGATTAGCCACAAGACAAAATGCATAAGGTTTAGACAATTAGACTGCAAGCCTTGCAATGTTTGACAAAATGAAGGGCATGAAGCCACACTAAAAACACCCAAAACAAACAGGGTATTTGCTCTTATTCACATTTTTTTTAAACTCACCTCTAACTCATTTTACCACATTCACATTTTTTTAAACTTACCTCTAACTCATTTTACTTTTTGTGGGATGAAAGCGAAGAGAGTCAAACCATCCCCACCTTGCTCCATCCTTTACCTAGAAATATAACCATATTTAATTCTCTATACACACTAGTGTTATAATAATAACTAACAGATATGAATTAGGCTAATCCATATAATGACACGACCATACTCAAACTTTCAAACTTTGGGTCAACCCAAAAATCATCAACATTTAGGTCTCATTCATTTGAAGAGTAAGAGAGTGAAAAATAAATGAATAGTAAAATAATGTGAGACACACTTTTACATTCTACTTTAATTTAAAACTTTTATTTCAATTCATTTTTTTTATTTCTTTCCACTATACCAAACGAATATTTACCAAAGTTAATTAACACTAGATTGATAGTATTATTAAGTCATACACAATGTTTTTTTTATATTCATAACACAATGTTTAATATGTATATGTGTGTATTAAATTAAAAAAAGTACTTTAAATAAATATATGGTAAAACTTAACTAAATAATCAAAATAAACTATACAATTTAATTTCAAAATCTTTCATACTTTTTTGTGCTCAACATTTTTAATTACTAGAACATGACATGATGAGGATGCATGGATGAGCTCGCGGTACAACCGGTGTTATACTAAGATCTGAATGGTCTAGCTCGCTAGCAAAAGAGGAAAGGGATTCTCCACTTTATAAAAGTAGATAGTAGATCCAACAACAACTGGCATTTCTGGTTCTTTTCTAAGGCTTACTGTAACTACAGCAAAAGTATGCATGGGAAAACATGCACCCAGAAACACAAAGAAAAAAATAAAGAAAGAGAGAGAAAGCCGACATCATTGTTTTTTTTTTTTTGTTTTTGAATTCCCAGTTCGATGGAAATGGAACTGTTGCTCCAAAAGCTGCATAATCATCAATTATAGAATCTACTATTACATATTTGCACCAATTATAAACAAGTTGTTATCATTATTTAGCCATATATTATGAATTAGAATATATGACTTTGAGAGGAAGATGTACAAGACTTTTTATGTTTATATAGTCTTTCAAAATCTCAATTCAATATACTCTTCTTAGTTTAAAAACATAAACTGAGTGTTTTCTATATGTTTGATAAAATCATAATTAAATTATTTCTTATCACAATTTGAATTCTAAAGACAAAAATAATTTAGAAAGCGTAACCCAAATGTGACCTCAATAATGGATTAATGGGGACGGGGGAGATGAGGCGCTAATGACGGCAAAGTAATTTTAATGTGGAAAATTTGGTTCCTCGTTGGGTCATTTCATCATAAAGGTTTTAACGTCAAATCGCATATCTAACTGTCTCTCTTTAATTGTTATGATTGTCAACTATAATACTTTTAAATTTATAAATCAAATAGAAAAGAACTTAAAACAGGAAAAAAAAATCCTCAGCCTAAACGATACATAAAAGTTTAAAACTCACTAGCCACTACTAATAATAGGGCATTATATTTCTAAGTGAGATGAGTACATTTGAGCTTTAGTCGTGTAATTCTTTTTTCTTAATTTTCCATGAGAGAAAATCTTATTCAGATTAGATGAAAACTTAATTATATAATTAGTTTATTAATTATATTTTAATATTTAATTTGATTCCATAATTGTTTAAAACACTTCAATTTTATCCTTTCTGTCCAAGGATAAAGGTTACCATTAAATTGTAAATTGTGATTGTTTAAATTAACTTATAGTGATAACTAAACTATATTTATTATTTATTTTCAAATATAATAAAATAAAAATAGTTTTAAGAAAGTGGCAGTTTATAGCCACAATTTAATTATTATAATTTTTAAAAATAATCAATGGATCACCCCAAATCAACATCCTAACCACCTCAAATCAACATAAAAAGAACCCCAATCATCTAAAATCAAAACAATTAGAACACAATCAGAATAAAAAAACTGATAAAACAACACAGATCTGGGCTTTGTCGTCATTGTCGTCCTTCATCGTTAGGGTTTCGCCGTCCTTCGTTGCTAGAGCCACTCTCGTTTTCAGATCTGGGTGGTGGGTGTGGATCTGGTTTGTAGAGGTTGGTGGTGGCTTGTGGTGGCATGCGGAGGTGCGTTTTAGCTGAGGGTGGATCTGGGTTCGTGGAGGTTGTTGGTGCCATGACGGTGCTTGTTTGGGTTGGGTGTGGAGATTGGTGGCTTCGTGGGTGGTGGGACGCCACAGTGCATGACGTGGGCGGTGTCCGACGGAGCGGTGTGTGACGTGGCAATGCGCGATGCACGTGGTGGTGTCCTGTGGCTTTTGAGTTTTGAGTGCAGGTAGAGGTTTAGAGAAAGAAGAGAAAGAGGTTGATAGTTAGTCAACTTCACAAAATTAACGGAAAAACGTAATTGTTGCATTTTAAATAATTGAGAGATCAATTTAAACTTTTTAATAATTAAATGATAAAATTGAATCTTAAAATATATAATTAAGAGATTAAATATAGAATTAAACCTGGATAAAATCATTATCATTGTGTGAAACAAAGTTCTTCCATAGATTTGTGTCAAAAGATAAAACTCAATGTTACGTGCATGTTAAAATTAGAATAGTCTTACGCTAGTTAATTTACACATGACATGTGTATAATTCTGATAGTAAATTACCGTTCCTTACATGTAAGTGCAACTCAATCAATAGTAATCAGATGAATAAACGTGTGCCATAATACAATATGAGGTGAATATAGTTGAAACTTTTATCTTACATAAAGTAAGAGACGCGTTCCAAAAGACGATAATTGTTCTTTCGCAGAACTCCGTTTAGTAAGTATGTGAAACAAAAGAGTGAGGCTTGAGAAGCTGTTATTAGGAATTGGAATGCCCTTGAATCCAACACAAGACACTGTAGAATGGGTACCTGTGACGGTCCCACGTTCCTCCTTGTCTGGCTCAAATGAATGTAAATACAAAGTTAAGTTGCTAAATATTTTGACTTTATGCGAATCAATAGATAGAGATAGATAGCACACACCGCACACTGTACGTACGTTACTTTGTGGTGTCCCCATTTCATCATCGGAGTTCGGAGATGCATGCCAAAAAGCCAAAGCTCAAGATATTATCAGCCCTATCTATCATATAATTATTTGTCATGATGTTGTTAGGTTAAGTAGCGAACAAACGCGAAGGAGAAGAAGAACCCCATTCTCTTTTTCCATCCCATGTGCACATACTCAAACCCTCTCTGTCACTTTATTACTTGCTTGCAACTTTTCTTGTCGCAACAAATCCTATTTTTTAATATTATATTTTTATTTTTATTCTTATGTATTTTTTTTTTAAAAGAAAGCATTGTAACAGATGGACCATGACACCGATATCCTTGCTGTCGGCAGCCTTCTTGTTTTCTTTCCTGATATTGATATTGTGTTCTGGGTCAAACAAAATATTAGCATATCATGAAGTCAAATATAAGAAAACAACATAAGTTTAAATATGTAAATAAAAAAAATGAAAATTCATAAAATAATTATTCAATGCTATCCACTCATATTATTGTAATACTATTATTCACTCTTGAAATAAGAGATATAGAGTGTAGATAAAATGCTATGTCATACCAGAATAGTTCAATTAAAGTGGAGCCACAATAGTCCAGACAATTAACTTTTTTATTTTTACAAAACCACCAATTACCAATTCATAAAAACAAGCATTTTAGTATTTTTTTTATTCAAACCAAATAGTCCCCAAAAAACTATCCTAACCCTAAGCTAACACTGTATACATCCTCTCTTCCATAATAATTGTTGTATAAAAAAAATCTTAAATAACTATCATTTTAGTTTTTTTTATTGTAACATCAATTATTTTTTTCACTTATATTTTTATAATATTAATTATGGACAAAAAAAATTAAAAATGAGTATGATAAATTTAATTTTTAAAATTAATATTTCATTTTATTAATTTATTATTTTTCTTGATTTTTGTAAAATATATATATATATATATATTTTGTGTTTGATTTAGTTTTGACTTAATTGTTATAGTTATAGCCTTATAGGCGCGAGATTGGGCCATGACGTATCCATATAGAGATTGGGCTGGGCCTTAATTTGAAGATAAAGGTATAAATACAAAATGCGGAAATTCCAGTTCCTCTTTCCGGCGTAAAATGTCGTCGTTGACTCGTTGATAACAGATTTGCTCCGTGAAACCGGCGGCACCGCCGTCATCGAAGGCCGTCTGGCGACGGAGCTGGATCGCCATGGCGACGACCTCAACGATCCCTTATGGAGCGCCAAATGCCTGTTTTCCTTCCCTCACCTCATTCGCCAGGTACACTCTCCTTCCTTTTCGCTCGATTCAAACGCACCGTTTCGACTCTCAATTTTTTGTTCTATTTTCTCTTCAATAAATAAATCTCTGTGATTTCATTTCATCACAATGTTAAGTCATTTCGAGTTCGACGAACCTGTTTTTTTTTTTTTTTTTGGCTTATATAATTGTTAAACAGTTCTTGCAATGTTAATATTTTCAGCTTAATTGAATGATGTGTTTGTTTTTCTTTTTCTTTTTGCAATTGAAAATTAAAGTAGTGATTGAGTGACTAAATGGAGCAGGTGCACCTTGATTACCTGGAAAATGGTGCAGACATTATAATCACAGCATCTTACCAAGTGAGTTTGTTTGGTTGTTGAACAGTGTCTTATTTCTTTTGTTAATTTCTTGCTAATGCTGAAGTGGAGGTAGTTGTGTTGTTTGTGCAAAGGCCACCATTCAAGGCTTTAAAGCCAAAGGTTATTCTGATGAAGAGAGTGAAGCCTTGCTCAGGAGGAGTGTCGAAATTGCAGTCGAGGCGCGTGGAGGTTACAATAAAAATTGTGCTGGATGCTGTTCGGGTGATGGGGAGCATGATGGTAGAATCCTCAAGCAACGGCCTATCCTAGTTGCAGCATCGGTGGGGAGCTATGGAGCTTATTTGGCCGACAGATCAGAGTACAGGTGAAATGAATCAAATGATTAAGATTTAGTATTTAGACTCTTAACTTTTGTGGAAGCTTAAATATTGAGAGGTTCAATTCATTTTATCTTTTTCCTTTCTTTTCTTATATAAGTTCGTATGGAGAAATTTATCTAAACTGAGTCTTAGCAGTGTTTGTGATTTTTGTTTTCTTGTATCTATTATGTAGCCCATTTATTGACTAACAATCAAGATGATATCCATGATTATTAAATGTTGTGTTTCCCAGGTCGTGTATTTAGCTTTGCATTGGTTATTTTGTACGAATCTTTCTTGTTCTTAAAGGGAATGGTATCAGAAAGTTGTATGAAATGAATTTCAAAGTCCATCTTGTGCTTTTACATATTTAAGCTTTTTCCTGCATAGGATCATTTACATTTTAGAAAGCTTGGGGTTTGATAAAGTTTTGCTGCTGTTATCAACACTGATAGAAATTATATATTTTTTAGTGTCTCATTTCTTGATATTTTGTTTCTAACAGTGGGGATTATGGTGATGCTATCACAGTGGAAACTCTTAAAGATTTTCATCGGAGAAGAGTTCAAATTTTAGCAGATTCAGGTGCTGACCTGCTTGCATTTGAAACAGTGCCCAATAAGCTTGAAGCTGAGGTATCCTAAAGCTTTGGACAGCCATCTTTTAAAAATTATTGAAGCATAATTTTTTAGGGATGTTCGCAGGTCGGTTCGGATCGGTTTTGGCTAAATTTAGGATCCAACCCAATCAAATTTGATCGGTTCGGTTCGGTTCGATTTTCAGAAAAAAAAATTGAAACCCAACCCGTTCATGAACAGTTCGATTCGGTTCGGATCACCGGGTTACCCATTTAAATTTTTTTAAAAAAACTACTATTTTATATCATGATTCTTTCAAATATCTCATACAATTAAGACAATATTATCAAATGTATGAAAGTAGTAAAATTGATTCATTTAATACCATCAACATAATATTATAAAATAGACTTATAATATAAATTAAAACAAAAGATTTGTGAACAATATTTACTATAATAGTTTGAATCACAACTGAATCTTACAAACCAAGCTTTGTTATAACCAATTTTGTTGCAATCATATTTGCTGAAACAAACAAATAAATAAAATATGATTCATTAATATTATAAACATGGTAAACAATATATGAAAAAAAAGGTGAAACAAATAACAATATACCTAAAAGTAATACATTAAGAAGTTCCAGCACTTACAGTTTCAACACTTGGATACCCAATATTAGCAGTATTTAAAACCAAACCAAACAATTCTAAAAATTTAAACACAACCCCGTTAGCACAAAAATTAATTGATATTTTAATGTGGAAAACCCAATTGGGTAAAAAAATCACGACTTCCAAATTGGATAATTAATCCAATGGATAACTCCACTATGATAATTTTGTGTACAAGAGTTCTTAGTATCTTAGTTTCCTAGTCTATCCTTACACAACAATTATCCCAGCTGGTATCCTTATTTCCCAGCAAAAAGCTCTAGTCTCAATTCACCAAGAATAGAGATGGACTGATATCCTTATTTTCCAACCAGACTGGTATCCTAGTTTCCCAGCCAGAAGTTGCATGTCTCAATTCATCAAGAACAGAGACAAAATTGGTATCCTAGTTCCCAGCTGCGACCTTTTCCAAAGTCAAGAAGAAGAATACAATAAAATAGTTACATTTACGCTTATATTCCTTAAGCAAGTAGGTACCTTTAAATCCTGATTGAGAGTTGAAGAATCAAACTTGTCAAACGCTTCTATATGATCTCACAACAATTCTCTCAATGATGCAAACATAAACTCTCTAATA
>PYAF01001862.1:1760407-1784330 GCA_007407185.1 Glycine tomentella
ATCCTAGTTCCCAGCTGCGACCTTTTCCAAAGTCAAGAAGAAGAATACAATAAAATAGTTACATTTACGCTTATATTCCTTAAGCAAGTAGGTACCTTTAAATCCTGATTGAGAGTTGAAGAATCAAACTTGTCAAACGCTTCTATATGATCTCACAACAATTCTCTCAATGATGCAAACATAAACTCTCTAATATTATCTGGAATGGAATGCATACATGAACACTAAAATATGTTTCTATTTATACTAATTTAAAGATATGATTTTAACAAATTTTTGAATGCAATCCTAAATATATTCTATCATATTATCCAATGCAATCTTAAAGATATTTTATTATATTATGCAATGCAATCTTAAAAATATTCTATCCTTTTTTAATGCAATATTAAAAAATATCCTATCTTATTTTTGAATGCAATCTTAAACATTTACAATATCATATTTTTTTTTTATTGTCAAATTATTTTTTTAATTTTTAATATATATATATATATATATATATATAAATAATAAAATTTATATTATTATTACGGATTCACGGATCGGGTCATCGGATCAACGGATCTGTAAATTTAAACCCGTGACCCAACCCGTACATGAACGGTTTTGATCGGTTCGGTTCGGTTTTGACCCAAATATATAAATGATCCAACCCAAACTATTCGGATCAGTTCAGGTTCACAGGTGACCCGTACCCGCGAACACCCCTACAAGAGTTGCATAATATTGTTATAGCCTTCAACTATTTTTTATTTATATTTTTTTTTTATGAAGGTGGCTTATATGAATGGAAACTTCTCTGAGTAAAGTACTTAACCTATACCCTGATACAGTTTTCATATTTATGTGCAACTATTTGTCTCTAGAAATGTAGATAATGTCATTTTCCCTTGTTTTTTGTGTTACTTTCATGTAAGGAATGTGTCAATGTTAATAAGCTCTTATATTATTATTATAGTTATGGGACTTGTCTTTGTGAAATACTTATTCTTGATTCACATATGATATCTTCAGGTGACTACAAAACCAATTGTTATGTATCCAAACAGTGGGGAAACTTACGATGCTGACCTATAGGAGTGGGTGGTAAGTTTATTTCATGTGGTTGTACTATTACAATTTAAAAGATAGGCAGGCCTACTTTGTCTTAAAAATTGAAGAAAGGTCTATTATAGAATGTAAGTATCTAAATTACCATATAAAAAATGAACCACTATGCATTGGCAAATTGGATTTTGGAAATTATTCTGCTTGAATCAAGTAATGACAGATTTCACATCCTTTTATTAATAATCGTATACAAGTACATATGAAGATTTTAAGGAAAGACTTGAATAGTTTTTTAGCCCCTATAATATTTATAGGGTTGTTTTCTTTTTCTTCCTCTTAATTTTTTTTTCCTGTTTTGGTCCTTATAAAATGTTTTTGTTTCATTTGGATCCCTGTCCTGGTTAGTGATGACATGGTTAATAGAGATTAGAAAATAGCCAAATGTTTCCTAAATTGCAGGACTAAAATGAAATTTTAATTTAAGGACTCATAAAAACTTTACAATTTTGTAGGAACTGGAACAATAACATTATGGACTAAAAAATAAAATTATAGGGGTCAATACAGGAAAAAAATTAAGACGATCTTTCTGAATTTTATTCCAAATTTTGGGCTTATTTCTCATTGAACCTTACATGATGGATAGTTAATAGATATGTAGTGATCTTGAAATTAATGTATGCACTCATGTGTTGGACATAGTTAAGAGAGATTAGTGATTATTTAATCATATTCAGCCTGTGCAATTTTCTATATTTCTTGGAACACAATAGCAAACAATGCATGTAACATAATATCATAAGAAATTAATAGAACCCTCATGGACATGAATTCAGAAAAGTAAAAGTTTACGCTTAACCTAACCTTTAATTCCTTAAATTATGTACCTGTTTTAAGCTATATTTATCTAGTTTATTGTATTTTTCAAGTTATGAACTTCATGGTTTGTTGAAGTTGCTAAGTACTTCATATTGTACACATCCTTATCTTTGAGAAAAACCACATATAGCATGGAGATAGTTTCTTAGAGATTCAATCATTTTGAAGAAAATATTGTGGGATATTTCTTGAGTTATGTATACTGTTGTGTTTTGCAGCAACATACTGGTGTTACAGATGAAGATTTTATGTCATGTAAATAAATGGTGGGAGTTGGGAGCTTCCCTTGTAGGTGGCTGTTGCAGAACGACTCCAGATACTATTAGGAAGATATACAGGACACTTTCTAGCAGTCAATCAATCTAATTTACTTGTCAAGAAGGCTGGCAGCTGCACTGGATCAAGTTGCTTCTGACTAACATTGGACAATAAATATATATGATATGCTTTGCCCTTGGAGCTAGCAACCTGAAAAATCGCAATTTGTGATTTTGAAAAGAAAAAAAAGAAAAAAGAACATGGCAACTTATGCAGAATTTTAGTAATTGTTCTGTTTATTATAACAGAATTTAGGATTATTAGTATCTTAAACATTTTCCCAACCAAAAATTATGTTGAGTCACGAGATGAATACTCATGGGCTCCTATCTTTTTGTCTGTTTTGTTCCTTATTTTTTTTACGTGCAATATTTTCATTTTTAAATTTTAATCTGAAAAGATTAACCCAGTGTTATGGCCAAATTAATACTTAAACAAAAATGCTAACAAACGAACTATGACGTGACTCATTTAATCTAGATGACTTTAGATGGCGAGAATCAAAAGATAAAAAAAATAACAATTGTAGGGATCAAAATGAGATGTTTTAAACTATATAGAGATTAAAAGAGGAAGCTGTAATTACATAGATTAAATTGATAATTAAACCCCCAAAGATTATGCAAAAAGAGAAGGCTTTAGCTCGAATCCTTCTTTTTGAGTGAATGCCTGCATTTCGCTTACAAACAGTCCCATGAGACGGAAACTTATGCAAAGAGTTCACGCTTGTTGAGTCAGATTGTAAAAATGGTTGCTTCAAAAAAAATATTGTAAAATTGGACCAAATACTATTATTTTGCTCCATTTGATATGCTTTCCGTTTAATCAAAACAGGGTATGAACAAGTGATCAGTTACGCATAGTATAATTCCAATAATCGCTCTTGACATATATATGGATCGGATATATTCTGATGCATTCGGCAATTCATATCAAAGCAGTGGTCATCCACTATTCCACACTGAACAAGCCAGCCACATGAAGGAATGACCATTTTGCATAATAAAGTACTATTTAATTTCACATTTCACAACTTGTGGTGTAACAAAAGAGGACGAAAGAGGGACACTGGATTATCTTTTTTCTCAGTATTATTTTCCTCATATTATTGAGGTAAAAAGAGAGATATTGTCGTATCCAAGTTATCGTTATTAATTGTTGTAGTTGTGTGCACATTTTTGTAGTGTAAAAGATTTGAGAGAAAATCCATGAGTTTAATGAACGCAGATGAGTTGTAGTACAGCGAACAACTATAGGAATAACTACAAATTAACACTGATAAATGGACAACTACAATTTAGCAACTATATATTTCAACACTGTCCATTCAAGCATATAAAAACAATATCCACCAAACTTATTACCAACCTATCTAATTCGAGGGTGGCGTATTTAAAACATTGAATATGCCAGCGAAGAAAGTGAACTTCTGCGTCTAAACTTTGATGCCCAAAAGTATCGTTTTAGTTGCGTTGGAGATTAAAATGATGTATATTAATGAAGGTAACTCTTATAAGTTAATTTTTGAGTTTGGGTTATAGGCTTATAAGCTCAAATTCTAAAATAATATCAGAATTGATCTCAACGATTGTTGTTGGACTATCGAGTTACCCGTTATCGGATCCTTATCAAATTACCTACAAATATTTAGTTCAGCAAAGGTTAGGTTGAAGATATTAATTTAATTCTCAGTGTGACAGAAATATGCAAGAGATTCCACATTCAACTAATGATATGATAAAAATAGTATATATTAGTTTGGTTTATTAAACACAAGTTCACATTCTCAAAATATATTGTGAAAATTTCCTTCCCAAGTTGTGCCCATTGCATGAAATGAAAGAGATTTCTAGTTCCATTTAAATAACATTGATAATCAATCTGCATTCTTCCTTGATTGGGCAAGCAATATGCTATATGTTAAATTAATGCTTATAAAATAATAGTTAATTTCTGGTGCATATATGGTGTACAATATAATTTATGCACCGAACTAGTTAAAATTGACTAAAGGCTTCACATTTTTAATTTAGGTCTTACATAAGTAGTAGCATATTGCATCCAGCTTACTCGAGTAAGAAATAGAGTTTACTTTTCATGAATCCAACTTGTTTTAACATGTTACAAAAGTTTAAATTATGCATATTCATTTTCAAGACCAATGTTGTTGTACCAAAAGAATGTACCAATGTGTACCATGTCTCACCCAAGAATTTTTCTACATCGTGTAAGGCTAAAGACCACACTGTGCTGTCGGGTCCAAAAACAGTGAGAGCTAAGGATGGAAGGAGGGTGTGAAGCTGGTTTTGCCAACAGATGCTGTGTGTGGAGTGAAAAGATTAATGGCACAAGATATAGAAATTAAATCATGATATGTTTGACATATTCCAATTATGATCAGCCTTTTATTGAGATTGTTCTGGGGTTTAAGCTGATGATTGGGGAATGTTATGTTACCAAATTATATATTATATGCAGTATGAACAATACACAGATATTGATAACATAAAACAAAACTAAAATGGTACTCACCAAGAAAAGCAAAAAAGGAAAAAAAGTTGAACAAATTAAATATGAACAGTCAAGAACATCATGGGTAACTATAAGCTTGAGAGCACTGTTTTGCATGCCAAGATTGTGCATTCTTTTGTCTGTTGACTGACAGGATAAAGCAAAGATCCAAAAAAAGAAAAGATAAATAAATAAAAGAAGCTTTCTTTATAGCAATCTTAGCTGAGTGAAATATTTTTACCTAAAGCTCACTTTCCAAATTAGGCCACGGTTTTACTCTCATGCATTACCATGTCGTTTTCCTAGCTAGCTCCCCTAGGTGTGTAATTTGTAATATCATCTGCAATGAATCATAATAAATATTGAAAAGTAAAGAATATATTTGTGAAATTTTCTGATAGGAGAAACAATCATGTTGTCTACACAGTAGCCAAAATGTACCTTGAACCAGTATAAATTAATTAGTGATGATCCAACATGCAAGAAAGGGTTGCATGCGTGGGTTTGGTCTGGCAGGAATTAAAGACAGTGATGCAAAAAGCATGGCAAATGATATAAGGTAAAGCATGCATGGCAAACAGAGAAAATAATATATTTTGTCTAGTTCTATGAAATCGAGGAAATGAAATGGTCTTAAGTTACTCAACCATAAATAACAATAACTGTTTAGGTGGAAAAACCCTCTCTCATTTTTTCTACCCTGTGGTAAAAAGCTTCACATCAACATCACAATCAATATCAGCCTTATAAAGTCAACACAACAAACAGCCTTAATTATTATTTTTTAATCTTTTCATACAAACTGCAAGTCATTTATTTATGTAACTCTTAACAGCACCAATGCTCATATGTATTGTTAAGGTGAGATTGGGAAAGCATATGTCATATGATCTTGTTGTACGGGTTCATGCTGAGGTTTCCCTGTTGCCTCCTATGTGAATATGTGAGGCACTAACCTCAAAGTTGAGAAGGGTCCAAAAGATATAGTATGCATTCCCTGCTTGCTTCTCTGCATTGTTCTGCTTTATCACTTGAATAATGTTGGTCCCATTCTGCTATTCCATTTACTCTGCAAAATGCTGTTTCTTCTTCCAACACCAACGACTCTATATGCACCTTTTTTTGGGTCTTCCTAACTCCTAAAATTACTATTGCTGTAATTTTACAATAAAAAAGAGAGGAAATGTTGTGTTGATCAAACTTTTAATTTAAAAGCAGTTTTTATTGCAATTAAGCAAACTAACCTTATGTATGTGGATTCAGATAAAATTGAGCTCAAATCCTTTAAGGAAAGTCCCAAGTTTGAGCTTTGTACATGAAATAAACATAGTTGAAAGAGAAAATTTCATTAAAATTTATCAATCAGATTTTTTTAGTAAGATTAATCATTGAGAAAACTAAAAGTAAGGACTTGTAGGTTGACCTGCATGCACAGATAAAACAATATTTTATTTACAGAAAAGTGGATAATAATTTTTTAAAATAAATTATACTGCCTCTGCGTGAGAGTTTCTTAAATTGCAATTTTTTCCTCTCTTCTAAACAAAGAGATGAATAATTGTAAAAGAATCTTTGAATGATATTTTAGCTTATTTTACAATTTTTAGCGTAACAAATAACTAATTAATTATGTATTCTGGTAGCATCAAATCTCCCTAGGGAGTTATATATGAGCTTTTGTAACAAGTCACGGCCTTAACGTTTTTGGTCTTGTGATGCAACTCTTACAAATATCTTGTTAGTAATTCATTATGATTAATCTAAATAGGTGCACATAAGTTAATTTGTCCACGTACCATTTGAATACAACTACATAAAGAAAAAGAATCTTAAAATTGACACATGATGAGTGTTCCATCTTATGCGTGTGCCAAAAAAAAGTGTCGTAATATGATTAGAATTGAACAACTGTAGTCTGCTTTCCATTTATTCAGATAAATAAATCATTGAGATTTTAAGGATACAAATTGTATACATATGGCCGTTCAAGTAATGGCCCCCATGATTGAGCAATAATAAGTCCAAATTTTGATTGACTTAGAAAAGAAAATTTACGAGTGAGGAATATACAATAACGTGATAGCCGCCGGATAAACTTTTTTTTTTTTTCTAATCCGAAATATTTGAGACTTTTTATTTCACACTTAATTAATTATTTTTTATTGGATCAGTTTTAGAAGAAAATAATATATACAGTTGTAATTTCATTTCCAAGTCGGACATCAAATCTAACATACTCAAGTTTGGAACCACTTTTGACAGTCGGAGAAACTTTTGTTCATGCTTCTTTATTCATTTTCAATAAATAAAAATAAAATACATTTAGGTATGTCTAGGTATTAACTCTTGTGGTGGTCCATAGTCCATATCCTCGTTAATACTTTGTACTGTAAGGACATACGTATATATAAATATGTAGTTGAGAAAGTAAAAGCCATGATGTTTACATCAGTATCTATCTATATCACCAAGTGCAAGTGTACAAACAGTACCAGTTACATCTCTCCTTTGCCAGATTGTGAAGAAAATGACATGAAAATAAATTCTAAAGGACAAAAAAAAAAGAAATAATAAATTCAGAAGCCCAAATTGACACCTTCATGTATCAAACGGCTACGAGGGGGTGAGGGAGAAAAGGAAACTACGATAATAACAAGAGATTTTTCAAAGCTGCAAAAGCAAAAGAAATAGAAAGAGACCTCGTTCCATCATCCTAGATCTAACTTACTTTAGTTAAAGTACAATTAAAGAGCATCCTTTGACTGCCTCGTTAATCTATCAACCAATTTTCTAACTCATTCAGAATGAACTTGGCACAATCTTTTTTTTGTTTATTTGTCAGAAAATATATAATTCCCTTTTATAAAAGAATCTTTAAAAGTTAATATATAATTAAGTGCCTATTTTCTAAAATAAGTTGCATGTAAGCAACTCAACCAAAGTAATTTAAGGGAGGGAAAAAAAGGTTGTGAGAATCTTTTCTGTATAATTTACATTGCAAGCTCTTATAATGTTATCATTAGAAAGGATCCTCTCATGTAAAAAAATATGAGATTGTCAAGTTATAATCTCATCATTCATTTTATAAGACTTTTCATTTATAATAACAGATTTATATTATCAATTAATCAAAAATTATTGCTGATATAACTTTTAATTTAAGTAATTATTATGAAAATTAACAAACTTTTATACATGATAATTTGCAATTTAATATAGTATAAAATTATTTTATACTGTAAAAAGTTCACCTATTTTTTCATATAAATATTTCAATTGTTTGTAAAAAAAATAAAATAATTGTTTCTATTGTCCTCTAATAACTCATAAAAAAAACACGAATGAAAAAATGCAAAATTTATCATTATTAAAAGAAAAGGGAATATATTTAGAAAGTGAAAAGGATAGTATTTGAAACATAAATGATCTTAAGATGATTCGTTGTAAATAATTTCCTTTCTGATATTAAACATTTAGTTGTTGTCATATGACAATCACGTGGCAGATATAGTGGGAGGACACTCTAGTACTCTACTGATAGTTTTGTAAATTTATCGTAGAAAATGATAAACAGAAAGGCAGAGCATGCAAAACCCTAATCAATGACAACAGATATTTCATTATTGAATCCAATAATAGGGTGCCCCATGTGGATGATAAATCCCAATCTTCTTGACAATGTAGTATCTATTAGGCAGCAACCTTTCCCTAGGCAATTTAGAAGATTCAAATTGTAGGGTAAACGCTATCCACTTTAGTTGTGCATTCCATATATTGGGCCCATTCATATTTAATTTTGATACTGGCCTTTCTTGTAAGCATCATTGGCACTATTATATGAGGGGAACAAAGAAAAAAAGGGAAGAAAATGTGCAATGGCGACCTTTCACCTGTCGGATTCGGATATATATATGATTCTTAGCCAACATTAAACCTTATCAATAGCTTAAGAGCTCCAATTTCCAAAATAAAAAAGTTTGACTTGTAACTTCATGTTTGGTGAATTATTCCTAAGACGATCTACATTAAGAAAAAAACAAGACTGTTTTCGTTCAACATTATTAGAACACAGGCCGGACAAACAACCTTACAGCTGTATATAAATGACTAAAATTTAATGTTGCATAACTACTTGAAAATGTTATGTGATTTTAAAAAAATCACATTATTTGTGAATTTTAATTTCAATTTCATATATATGAATCTATATGCTTGATTAGATAGCTTTAGCCTATAGGGTAACTCGCAAGCTATTATTAGTAACTGATAAAATGGAAAACACGAATAATTTGGGTAAATTTTTTGAAATTCTTATAGCATTTGTTCCCTTACAGTATTCCTTCTTTATTTATTTAGTTTTCTTGTTTTTATTTTATAAACAGATCCTAAATTAGAAAAGAAAAAAAAAAGACTCTACAAATTAATGAAATGTTTCACTTTAAAAAGAGAGGAAATACATATTCAATGAAGAAACTAAATATTTCTTCTATTTTATTTCTCTTATAGAAGTAATCATATCATATAAGGTGACACGACACGTATAGTTAGCAAAGCAGGATACGTATTTTGGGACAACCACGTGTACTGGCCTTGACAACCTATGCACTACTGCTATTGGGGGTAAGGCTTATATGGTAGTAGTGGAAGCTTCACTGAAGCTAGTGGGTCACTATGTTAACATCAAATTGGAAGCTTCACTGGCCAACGTTGGGTTATTTGAAATTCTAACTCATAGATATTGAGCAGAGGTTCTTTGAATCTCTCCTCTTAAATAAATTCATGGTTTGAAGTTTCTAACTAACATCAAATTAAGAGCTTGATTGATATTAAAAATGCAAAAGGTCATGGAGAAAGGAGAACTTAACTATGGTTTTATAGATAGATGCATGGTTTCACTTAGGTCAAGGAGATATCACATATTTTCACGTGTGTTAAGTTGGAAGATGAATTGTAAACTATAGTTAGGAAATTGCAGTGACCCAACAAGATACTATTAAATTTATATACTATTCATTTTAGATATACTTTTTAAATCAATAATAATAAAAATTAATTATCTTACCACATATGACCATAATATATGATTGAATAACAATATAAAAAATATTTAACTGAGAATATATTCTAATTGAATTCTTTATATGATATGAATATATAAGCATGGATTTTGCTGATGAACGATGCGTCACCTCATGCAAAGCATAATACACACATTGATCCATGTGCAAGTGCGAGCTTGTACAAAATGAAAAGTGCTCAATACCAGATCCATTACTTGGAAAATTTGCCTTCTGTTTTCTTGGACATGATGAGTCTAAGGTTCACACAAAAACAAAAGCCAAAGTTTCATTAATTTGTTTAATAATATTTCCTTTTCAAAAAGCTATAATGACGTTTTTTAGGCGACATTGTGTTATGTAGCTTGTAGAACCAATGAGTTCTTTGAATTTACCAACCCCATCACGCACGCACGAGATATAAAACAAAAACGTCTCATTTATATACATAAAAAAATATTCACATTCACTCATGGTAAACTTATCAAATAAAATGTCTAAATTACAAATAACGTGGCCTTGGAATTAGAAGTAGTACTCTCCACTTTTCCTTAAAACATGAAACATTCTCTTCAACTATGCCACATACACGTTGTTTACAAGATACTATCTCAAATCAGGTAGATTCAAACCCACCCCTGAACCCCAATAGGGTTTTACAAACCTAAAAATAAGAAATAAAATCGGTGGACAAAGACAAAAATTTAAATGATTTTTATCGTGTGTATCGAAGACAATATCAAAACAAGAAGAGAAGTTAAAGAAGCAACAAGCGAAAGCAAAGAGAAAAACCATCCTCCACACATATTCTCTTTATCTTTTCTCTTCTTTAACTGTGTTTCTCCTACATGCCAAATGTAAGATGGGTCACCAATGCTTAGATATTAAGATCAAACCTAACTTTACTGTCCGAGTACAACTATGAGTCTTGGATACCAAATATGTGTGAAACTATTATACTTTATTTCGTAATCTTATGTCTGACTTATGCCTAAGAGTTGGTTAATAAGAGTATTTAAGTAAACCTTTCCAACAAAAAAATGAGTATCTAAATAAACCTCATTATATTTTCTGAAAATTTAAACAGTTATCACTTTTTTCTATTTTTTCGCATACTATCTATTCCAGCTAGATAGGACTAATATAAACAAGTAAAATTCTCATTTTGAGTATTTAATATAAGTATATAACTAAGCCTCAAATTCAATAAATCAATGCCGGTTAATTGACACACTCAGTGATACTTTTTTCTATTTTGTAAAAAATCATTTTATGTAACATTTAATGTAAACAAAATATAATGAAATGATATTAAAATGACATTTAATAAAATAAAAAATTAAAATAATGTCTTATATAGCGAAGATTAAAGTGGTGATCCTGATGATAGTTAATATTCATATTTATAAAATTGTTATAAATGAGAAGGAAAATAAAAAAATCAAATCGAAATGAAATTTTTCTTGTAAATTTAGAGTATCTCCAATTAAAAGTTAGAGATCAATTTTTCAAATACTAAAATCTATTTAAGAAGTTGATTATTCACAAATTTTAATAAATACTCTTTTATATCTTAGAATCAAATTTGAATAGATCACTCGCAAATTCTGACGGGAGCATATGTAAAAATTATTGTTGGTAATTATTGGAAGGGACAACTTGTGAGTATTAGCAGATATTTTAAAAGAGTTTAAAAGTTATGATGGCGGACTACGATACTCCTTCATAATTGTATGAAAAAAAATCAAATGTGAGACCATATGTTTAGGAAATATAGGTGGATTTGTTTAAATTAAAAATAAAAATAACTTTAAAATAAGTATTTTGTATAAATATTTTTTAAAGAAATAAATAGGATTTGTTTGTAAACAAATAAATAAATTATTAATTTTTAAACCGAAACCGTTTACACCAACAAACTAAAAAAATATAAAATTATTTATTTTATTAAAATAAGTAATTTTTTAGACAAATAAATTTTAAAAAAGAAGTCCATAATAATGTGATAACCGTGTGAAGTTATTATATGTTGGGTTGGAAATGAATATTCTAATGTAATAAGAGAGTGACTGGACAGTGTTTGGGTGTGAAGGAATATGAGCATTAGCAATATATATAAGCAACCATAATTGTTAGTTGGAGGTTGTGTGAGGTTGGGTGGGTGAGGTAGGCCTTGGATTTGCTGCAAGTAAAAGGCCTCCAGAGAGAGCCATGTCTTCTACATTGCCTTCTTCTTGTTCATCATCACTTCACGCTCAAAACCTTAAATTTCACAACTGGGGCAGCACTTAATCATCTCTTACTTCCACATATCCTTCAGCCTCATCACATTGCTTTCATCACCTAAGCCATTTTTCCCCTCCTTTTTTTTTTTTTTTAATCTGTTTGAATAAAGAGACATAAACCAAAACATGAAACACCAACAGAAATTAAGGTTGTCCTGTTCTGAGATATAAAATTGTCTTCTAACTTAACACTCACTCCTCACTCAGTTCGTTCATGAAAGTGAGTACTAAGGCGCTTTGATTGAAAGAAGGAATAATAGACAGTGTGACGTCAACTCAGAACCTTCTTTTCAGCGAATAGAGAAAACTACATGAAGTTGTGAGTTTTTGTATCAACAATGAGAGATGAGAACTCGAAGAAGAGCAAGGTTTGAGAAATTACAGTTCTCCTTCAAAATTCATTTGCATTTGCTTTTCTGGGATTGGCATTGCTTACCCTGTTTTTCTTGTTCAAGCTTTCTTGGCCAAAATCATTGGTAAAGAAGTGGTTCAATATCAAGAGCAAAACTGAGGATTTTCACGCAGATGATGTTCTCTCCCAAGGTGATTCTTCAAATTTTTTTCCCATCATTTTGATGTAATCTACATTCTAGGGCTATCTGATAGGGAATAATCTTAACTTTTGTTTTAAAACCAAAAAGGGCATTTTTTTTCTACTTCTAGTTCAACTAATTTGTCTGTGTGCACTAAAATATAATTTTTTGTTCTTGTCTGTTTCATGGGTATGCTACTTGCAGCACAAGATCTGCCCTTTGTTGTTTTCCTTGTTCCATGGTTTCTAATTCTACCCTTTTGGTATAAAAAATAATTGTGCTTTTTTGTTTTTGCTTTTGTTTTTGTTTTGATTCAGTAGGATGATAAAATGATCGTGAAAAGAGCACAGCTTTGTTAACTTTATTTAAGGCTTTCCTTTTTCAGGTGTTGATGAAGAGTGTAGCAGCAACTACTCAGAAAGGGAGGCATGCACCATCAAGAAAAGCAAATCAGGTTCAGTATCTTCTTTACCTTCATATTTCTTAGGACCACATAATTCCAAATCCCTCTACTACATAAAAGATCAAAAGAAATTTAGACCAATTTTGGAAATCTATTTGTTCTTCTTTTTCTTATTCATTTTCTTTCTTTTTTTTCCTTTTCTATTCTTTTATTTTCTACTAATCTCTGATGTTTAATCTCTATTTTGATACATAGAGAGATCAAGCAGATGGTACTTGGACAGAATGCGAAGAGGTAAGAATGACCTTGATGAAGCTCAGGTTACAGATGTGTATAACTATAGGTATGCTTCTTGTAGCTGTATATTGTACTTAATTATCCTAGCTGTTACTATTGCAATGGAATTTATGAGATTTTATTCTATTGAGCTTCTTTTCCCCCTTTTGGATACAGAATCTTTGCTGCCACTTGGAATGTAGCAGGGAAGTCACCTCCAAGTTATTTGAGCCTTGAAGATTGGCTTCACACATCTCCACCTGCTGATATCTATGTTCTTGGGTAAACTATTGACTATATAATGTTCAATCTCCTTGTGCAAAAGTTCACACACTGAAAATATTTGCATTTTCTTCGTCTCAGATTTCAAGAAATTGTACCTCTTAATGCTGGTAATGTTTTGGGGACAGAAGACAATGTTCCTGCAAGAAAATGGCTAGCCCTTATTCGGAGGACCCTGAACAGCCTTCCTGGAACAAGTGGCGGATGCCACACTCCTTCACCCCTCCCTAATCCTATTGTAGAGCTAGATGCTGATTTTGAAGGATCAATGAGGCAGAAGGCAACTTCTTTCTTTCAACGAAGATCCTTCCAATCCTTTAGTCGTAGTATGAGAATCGATAATGATATGTTAATGCCCCAAGCTTGCCTTGAGCACCGTCTCAGTGTCTGTGATAGAGTGATGTTTGGTCACAGAACGAGCGACTACGACCCCAATTATCGGTGGGGTTCCTCAGATGAAGAAAATGGCACTGGTGACTCTCCAATTACAACACAATATTCACCAATGTCGTATGGCGGTTGTTTCACTACGGAGGACAGTGATAGACAGACAGGACACTCAAGATACTGCTTGGTTGCTAGCAAGCAAATGGTTGGGGTATTTCTAACTGTTTGGGTGAAGAGTGATATAAGAGATGATGTTCACAACATGAAAGTGTCTTGTGTTGGCAGAGGGTTGATGGGCTATCTTGGAAACAAGGTACATTTGACAATCTATTTCAATAGCAGAGTTTATAATGAGCCAGGGAAGGAAACCATTTCATTCTGTTGGATTTTCCAGGGATCAATATCAATTAGTATGTCATTGCACCAAACAAGCTTTTGCTTCATTTGTAGTCATTTGACATCTGGACAAAAGGATGGTGATGAGTTACGGAGAAATTCAGATGTAATGGAAATTCTCAGAAAGACAAGGTTTCCCCCAGTCCATGACATCGTTGATGAGTATTCTCCTCAGACAATTCTGGAACATGAGTAAGCCCCTCATCTCTACTGAATCTGATCTATACCATGCATCTGATAGTTGGAGAATGTGAATTTAAATAAAATAAAATTCACTACTGAATGCTAACTGGTATCCTAGTTAGGAACTGAACTTTTGGTTTAACTGGTGTAGTCGAATAATTTGGCTGGGGGATTTAAATTATCGGATAGCCCTTTCTTACCGTGCAGCAAAAGCTCTTGTTGAGATGCATGATTGGAAGACTTTGTTAGAGAATGACCAGGCATGTTACTTCTGAGTCCCTTACAAGTAATTCTGATTAATCTTTGCTCCTTTCTCATATTGCTTCTAAGTTTTACCTGACCATTTGATATCTTTTTCTTTCAGTTGTGTATAGAGCAGAGGCAAGGTCGAATCTTTGAAGGATGGAATGAAGGGAAAATATATTTTCCTCCGACTTATAAGTATTCAAACAATTCAGACAGATATGCAGGTGATGACAGACGCTCAAAACAAAAGAGAAGAACTCCAGCATGGTAGTCTTATTTCTTGCAAATAACTTCTTGTGTGAATCAATGACGTGAAAATGTAAATGGAGGGGGGCAAGTAAATGATACTATTGTCAAATGAACTATCCTGGATCATTATTTATGTAAATAAACCAAATATCTATTCATGAAGGTGTGATCGTATCTTGTGGTATGGAAGGGGCCTTCACCAATTATCATATGTTCGTGGGGAGTCAAGGTTTTCTGATCATCGGCCAGTGTATAGCATGTTCTTGGCAGAGGTTGAGTCTGTTAGCTGTAACCAAATAAAGAAAAGCTCCAGTTCCAGGATTGAAGTAGAAGAGTTGTTTCCACATTCACATTGTTACAGCTACACTGATATGAACTACTTTTGATGAATGCCAATAATTTATATTCTATTAGATCAACTTGACTATTTTGAGGGAACTGAAACAGCTCAGTGCACCACACAAGGTAATTCACCTCAACAAGAAAATTTCATTAAATATTATCTGCCTTGTTCGATCATCCTTTATAATCTTACAAAAAAATCAAACTCGGCTTTGCCATTAATTGTATTTCCTACAACTTCAAAATTCAATGAAGGCCAAGATCCAATATGCACAGGACTTCTAACTGGTCTTGGTCTTCAAAATTAGTTAATTGCTAATTGACCAAATAGTTTAGGTCTAGCCGTACCTACTTTCACCGAATGAGTAGACATATTTCTAACCACAAGATCCATTTCAAGGAATAAGTACTTCTATTGTCTGTTCTTGGCTATTAATTTGAGTCTGCAGAAGTTGATGCTATAAATATTTAAGACTTCTTGACAGTAATGGATTTGATTTGACCATGTCGTTCTTCCTACTAAAGTTTCTAGTTGAGATGTCATGCAAGCCTTATCCTATCCTTGACTTGGGGGCCCCCCTCTTTTAAGTAGGCTATACAGTGAGCCATTGCCAGCCACAATGATGATCGAGACATTCTGTTACGCTTACACTCCCAAACAAGGTTTTCCTTTGCCCCTCTTTCCTTTCCTCAGTTTCTCTGCATTTTTTCTATCTATAACTGCTAAACCTTCTTCATACCTTATTGTTGCAGCTGCAGAGTTAACTACCTTATTGGTAGAATAATGGCTGTGTGGATCAAAGAAAATATACAGCATCTATCCTCAGCTCTCATGAATGACGACAGGTTAGTCTCTTATATAGATCACAGTACTTCAACAGATTAGTCTCTGACACTTAGCTAGAGGATATCTCGGATTCAACAAGAACAAAACAAAGAAGATAATGTAACTAAAGTTAACTCATGCTATGACTTAGTGAAGTAACAAGTAGAAGTTTTACTTCACTAATTTTCTTGTCTTTGTTTATTTTTGCAGGATTTGAGCATTCTAACCAAGGTGTTTTGACTTATTCTTTTACACGATTGAGACAAACCAAGGGAATATTTGTATCCCGTGTTAATTATTTTTTAGTTTTATCTTAACCATCCTATTATTTTCTTATAGCAGCTTTAGTGAGAATCATTCAAGCTGATGAGCAAAATTTACGTTGTTTTCAATTTTGTTTATATGAATAAGTTGCAATGAAAAGGAAAAAGGAACTACACTACTTACACTTCTTTGTTGACTTTTACCAGTAAGTCATTAATTGTACCCAATGCCTAAACTTATTTTTCCTTTTGTTTCATTCTGATTCCGGCACGTTTCTTTGAGCAAACATTTGTTCAGTTTCAGTCAATGTTTATTCATAAAGGAATAATTTCAATTCACATAATGTTAACAAGAATGATGATGTCTAAATAATTTGTTACACCAAAGAACAAAAAAGGTTGTGGTCCGGTTTAGAATTTTTCGTGATAGGTTTCAAAAAAAGTTAATCCGTTAAAGAATGACAAATTGTTTTAGCTATGTACGTGGCAAAGTGTACTTTTTGCTTGACTAATGTTGATCTGAATGTTGATCATTTCAGATAAGAAATTTTCTGACACCAATAATGACCCACGTCTAAGTTGTCAAAATCGAAAATGTGGACCACTATCATCATGGATGGAACTTCCATTAACCTTCCCAATAAATTCTCAACGTAAAAAAGTGTTTTGTAAGACAAATCCACCAATGAATTTGATGCTCGATACACATGCCCTCGTTATAAATCAATGTATTATACATTTCACTTGTTTATTTAGCATTTATCTTGTACAGAAAAAGGGTCTCTTTATAGAAGACGTGGATTTACTTTTTATAAACCAGAAAAGCGTCTATAGTATTCTAGCATTATTTTATTCATTATACTATATTAGCATTTTAACTAATTTTTATATATTTTTTATCAATAAATATCAATTTGTTAATTTTATTATTAGTTGAAAAATTCGAACCACAACCTCACTTTTCTCTCTTGCTTCTCCCTTCTCCAACCACTAGCATTTTAACTAGTACCTCCCAAAAAAAAAAAAAAAGAGCAACTATTCCCAAAGACATCATATTAAGTTCATTATTCTTCGTAATGTCGCAATTATTGGACTTTTTTTCCAGCTAATAGTGAAAGTGATTAATTAAGTTTCTTTTACGTCATTGTCAAATCTTGCTAGTTTGTTTGTGTTCGTGAAATCAACATATCAAAAGCATGGAATGACTGCAGTTACCTTGAAGAAACAATTAACAAAAATAAAGTAAAAGTGTATTGACTCGCTACTTTTTTCTTTTTTTACCGGTAGTATTGCCTCACCTTAATTAATTCTGAAATAATCTGATAATTTTTTTTATTCCTAAAAGTCAAAGACATGTAAAAAAAAATTATAATAATTTACGCAGTCTTTTCAACCGAATTAGATTTCTCGGTGAAATAAGAGTTAATTTTACTGTATTTCAAGCGCATGCATATCTTAGTTTTTTTTTTTTTAATAAATCTCAGTTTTTATAATGTGAGTGAACTTGAAATGATTTATAATATACATTTTTTAATTTATATCTTCTTATGATTTTATATTAACAGATACTCGTTTAATACACGAACTCTTTATTAGAAATTAGTAATACTTCATATATCAAATAACACAACATAATCAAATCATTATTATTTCGTACTTTTTATTTTTTTCAATTCCTCCCCATCTCATCAACGACTTTCTAATTGTTTATGTAATTATAATTACTAGTAATATTCACGTGAAGACTAACAATTTTTATATTTTATATAGAAAATTTATATTAAAATAAAATGTTTTATTCTTAACGGCCACCTTTTTATGCCATTCCTTTACCCACTCTCCCACCTTCACCCGACAAAAAAAAAATCCACTTTGACTTGCCTCCTTTTTTTCTAATAAGATATTCCTCTCAAAACGTTTTTACAATTAGAAAACAGAAAGAAAAAACATGAGATAAGACATGCAATGTGAGTGGAATAAATGGGGGAAACAAAATAAATCGTTAGAAAATTGATGTTAAAATAACATTAGTCTTTCTACAATATTGCTGTACAAATTGTCAGTTGAATTGAGTGGAATGTATCAGCAAGTGATATCATTGTTGGCGTAAGATTACTGTTCAGCAATTACTTTTCCATGGCCCATTTCTTGATGCATTCCCGTGCAGGCAACAAAAGCAAAACAAAGCCTCTTGTTTTTCCAACCCTGGTGCTATTGTTAATGTTATTAACCAGTTTAAGCTGTATTGCTGAGCCCTGCATGTACTACAAAACACGCAAATCCTTTTCTTTGCTTCTGTCACTGCCCTGGTGTCTCAGAACTCAGAATTCACAAATAACAATGTTCTCAGGATTGACAAAAATACATCAACAAATATTGTGGAAGAGAGTTGGGGTGGTACTACATTCCTAGGGACCAACAACCATGCATGCCTGAATGCATGTGGTACATGTGTCACACAATCTTCTATTTGTTGCCTAAAAATGATGGAACTGAAGATCTAACTTAATTGAATATTATACATAAAATAGTGTTGGTTTATTCACATTGGTAGTACATTGGTGTTAACCCTGTAAATATGAGAAAAGGGGAGATAAAAATTCAACAGCCTTATGTCATGAAGATGATGGTTTGAAACTTGCAAGAGCAAATATTTGGTTTCGTTGATATTTTGCTCAATTCAAGCCTATCCACCTTTTAAAAGCCAGGGCTGCTTCCCTTTTGTTTAGTTGGGATTCTGTCTGAAATTTCGGAGCCTTTCCTTTGTAAAGTGATTTATGGTATTTCAAGAATAGCATTCGATACTTGTACTTGTCAACAAACATTTTTCCTTTTTCCATCATCGCCACCACTTCATTGGCTCGAGCGAAGAATCCGCCCCTCACAAACGTATACAGCACGGAATCGAGAAGTTCCTGATCAAACTTCATGGATATAGAAGAAGCAAGAGCTTTCATCTCACCCCACAGTTCTGTCACCTCTTGATAATTCCCTCCAATGGCAGCATACCCAGTGACCATAGAATGGAAAGTTTGCGCATTTGGCGAGTGACCTAAGCTTCTCATCTTCTTTAGAGCTTTTTGTGCATCTTGCATCAATCTCTTCTTGCAAAAAAAGTGGATTACATTGTTCCAGTCATGAACTCCACAATCCACACTCTGCCCTTCCTTGATTTCCTGCAACAGCTTGGTCACCAGCCCAGCTTCATCAGTCTCTGCACCACTTTTAGCCATCAAGCCAGTGTTTTGTTGAGTGACTTTTGGAATTCTGGCCTCTTTCCTCTCTTTAAATAGTTGGAGTGCTCCCTGTGTGTCTTGCTGGAGCACCCTGGATTGGATCATTGCCTCATAAGAGCTTGAGTCAAGCTGGATGCCAGCTATCTTAGCATCTCTCAGAAGTGATGTGACATCTGCAGCCCTATTTGCTCGGCAATATGCTTTCAAAAGAGAGGAGTATACAGATGAACCAGTTCTAACTCCAGCTAGACGCATCTCATCGAGGAGATCGTGTGCTTGATCCAGCCATCCAAGTGAAATGCATGCATTAATAACATGAACCAAGGCTGAGTTGTCATTGGAAAAGGGAGAATCTTCTCTTTCTGCCTTGAGAAGAAACACTGCTAAATCCTTGGTCTTGCCAGCTTCTAGAAAAGCTTTAACTAATTTCACATAAATTGTTTCAGTTGGCTGCAGAATACCATGTTTGGTTGTAATCAAGTCCACCTGCATCTGCAACTTAGCTAATAATGAACCAAGTAAAGCTTTTGACTCTGATTCAAGCTTTAAGAAGTTTCTATCTTTAGATAACTCCTCATAAGATAATACAGCATTTGTAATTGGCCTGTTATTTTGTAAACTATCTAAATCTTTACTGTTGTTCAAACTATGCACAGAAGCCAGTCCAGGAGAGTGGCTACTATCAATTTCAGCAGCATTTGTCATAAATTTGGCAGCTGCAAGAGAATTTCTTGCTTCCTTTGCTTTCCTAAGCATTTCCAAAACCATGTTTGATGCAGAATCTAGATCCCTAAATTTCAAATGGCATGTCAGCAAACAATTATAGAACTGTCGGAACTGTAAATCATTTAGATTTGGAGCTTCCTCCATGTGCCTTTGCAGCTTCTTGAGCTCTTCTCTTCGCCCATTTCTCTCATATACACGTGCCATTATTATCAGTAAATTTGCATCAGCTTTGACACCAATTCGAGGCATCATATCAAGAAGCTCCTCTGCCTTCCTAGATGTCTCAAATAAGAGACACCCTGCCAAAGCAATGTTAAAAGCAGCAGCATTTGGTTTCATGGCTATCAAAGGTGCATTGCTTTTCTTACGCGGATCTACTCTATTATTCTGGAACAAATAACCTATTTCAAGAATCAACTCAGCAGCAAGGTAACTTCCCTCTGCTGTTTGTGACATGTGTGCCAAAACTGCAGACCAAGCAGTGACTGGCGGGAAATGCTCCATAGCTATCATCTTTCTTAAGACAGTTGATGATGGAACTGGTAGTCTGGCTTTCGCAAGACCAAAGCTAAGGTAGATAAGCACCTCCTTTTCTAACAAGTCTTGTTTACCTTCCTCAATGGCACGTTCAACCAATTCATAAGCTTTTTCTAGATATTGAATATCAAGGCTGTCCACATAACTTGTTACAAGCTTGCTGATGACAGATTTTCGGGGAAATCCCTCCATGTGCATATGCTGCTCAAATAATTTCCATGAATAATCTAATTGATTTGCATCAATAGCATTTTGTATCTCCAAACTAACTTTTGCTGTGTCTTGAGCCTGGACAAGGATTCTTTCAGCCACACTAGAGAAATATAGTCCTTGAAGAGTAAATTTATTCTCTGATCCAAGTGGAAATGCTTGCAAACTTGAGTTGGCTAAATAAGAACCAACAGACTTAACAATAGACCGGACACTTTTGTTACTGGAGACTCGGGCTGTGCCATAATTGCAATTAGCAACCATGACATATAAAACAAAAGGGATATCAGGTCCTGTTTTGAGCTTTCTTATTGCAAGCATATTCAACTATCAGCAACTTTGCGAAGATGAATTTCAGAATGAGTCCAATAAAAACCTGTACATTCAAAGCAATATTATGAAAATCGGCTCGGTCGAAGTAGTGGATTAGTGGTCCAACCGGTGGGTTAGTAATTGGCCCAGTTTGAATTTCATCCCGTATGTATTAAAAATTTAACAATTATATATACACACACACATCAGAGTGACTTTTGAACCACCCTCTTCAATTTGTGTACATTGTCCCCAAGCTGGATCCTTTTAACCTAATTTTGAGAAGCATTTGGAGTCGATGCTTCTTGGGATGCGGGGCTCTATGAAGCCTAGATAAGACGCGGGTACGACAAGGATACGGTGAGGCAAATTTTTTTGAAATTAAGGATACGATACGTTAATAAAAAATTAGATATGTATGCAAATATGCAGATTTCTATTACAAATCTTAAAAAGAAAGTGACTGTAAGAAACGCAAAAACAGGGGAAAGTGCGAAAGCACAGCAGCACCCCAATAGAAAGGCAAAAAGACAATAGAAACACAGAAAAAAGGCGAAAACAGAAACCTCACCTGAACTGGAAAACGAGCGGAGTGACAGTGGTAACCTCGCCGGATTTAAACCGCGTCGGAAAAAAAACGAGAGAAGAGAGAAGTTGTCCGTCGTACTAGGAGAAGCAGTCGCGTGAACGGGGAAGGGGGTGACGCTGTGCGTGAAAGAGAGTGAAGAGGAGATTTGGATCCTCTCCAGCACCATTCTAAGCCATTGAATATATCTGATGACCAAGATTATAAACATTTGAAAAAGCCAAAGCCCAAACCAAACATAGCCATAGTGAATATGAATAATTAATTCATTTTAAATATTCTCAATATCAATTAAAAATTATAACATATTTTAAAAGTTTACAACAATTTTCAAATAATATAAAAGTTAATAAAATTTAAAATTATTAATCTAATGACAACTATTTCCAATTTCTTATATTCAAAAAATTAGACTTTACTTTTGGTTGGATCATAAAATGTATATAAGACTTTGTCTTTTATACTAAAATAAAATTTAAAAAATAATATTCTCATTGAAAAAATAGTGAGTACAAAGTACAAACTACACAATAAACTAAAAACTTAAGAGAAATTAACAAAATATTATATAAAATCTGAATTTTTTAACTTTCATGAGAAATTAGTCATTTTCTATTAATTTATTTTCTAAATCTATTAAATGCATGACAACTTTTTAATATATCACATTATACATTTGATTTATTTAATTATAATTTAAAATTAAATTATTTTTATATATATTTAATATTTCTTTAACTTAATCACAATTAATATTAAACTTTAATTTCAAAATTCTAATTATAAATTAATTAATGTGAGTTAAATTTGGATTGAAAGAAAAAACAGAATATTCTTTTATATAATATATGATGATATGATATATTGATATTGATATTAATAGTTAATAAAAAAAAAATTACTCGTGCATTAAAATCTAATATAGTATAGACTTAAAAGAAGTTTGAGGGAGGAGGGTGAAGCTCTTGCGCACCTCCTTACATATGTCATTAATCCCTGGATTAGGATTCGTTGTTATACATTGAACATTAACAATTAACAATTACTAATAGAGGCCAAAAACCATGATTCCTATGAAGAATGGAAAAGCTGAGGGGGAGACAAAAGATGAATGAGATGTTTCAGGACGCTGGTCTGATTTGTGGAATTCTAGTTATAGTATGTGTTTGTGTTTCTGCTTCCACCGGTGATGATGACGCTGGTGACAATTCCTGTGCCAATTGCATATTCTCATATTTTTGTGCTTTGCCCATAGCCAACATTTTTGAATCTGTTCAATTTCTCATTTTAGTGGATGTATAGTTGGAATTAATTTGAAAGAAATGGTAAAGGATGTTTTTACATTGTCTCTCTGAATCTGATTATAAATCATCCGTGTATAATAAATATATTAATTTTTATAGTAATCATTTTAAAAGTTATATCACCAGTTTTCAAATAGATTGATAATACAAAATTTTGACATCAAGATAAACTTTATTTTACTCAATAAAAATGGTGCAACTTATGTCTTGTCCTCATTGACATTCATTGATTCTATTTTTCCATTTTTTATACTAATATGAACTATCTACTTTTAGATAAGTCATATTGATATAAATAAAAATTTAATTAATTTGTCCATTGATTTATTACAAAATTGAGAGGATTTTTGTATTTTAATTTAGAATGAAATATTCTTTGAGCTCAAAAAAGAATCCTTTATTTCCTTTTTCACAAGAAAAAAAATCGCATTAATGTATAAAAAGTTAGGAACTTAGGAGGATAAGATATTAATGTATAAAGAATTAGGAACTTAAGAGAATAAAATATTTCTTTTATTAATTT